>PVHP010020035.1:0-31106 GCA_004024765.1 Zapus hudsonius
CTGAAATGTCTGCCAATACTCTATTCCAGTGTTCCTTTCTCCTGGCAAGGAGAGAATTGCAGGATTTCCTTTAGGGAAGGAGCCGACACATTTCTCTAGATGAGTAGATGACTGTGAAAAGGCCAGAGAGAAGATTTTGTCTGAGTATGAAGACATATTTTATCACTGTGCTCATTCAGTATTAGAGACAGACACTTGTTGCCAGAGGCACTTGTGTTGAGGATATGAACTCCTTGAAGGGAACACTGAAGAGAAAGAAAGGTGAGAGTTAGACACTAATTGGATACTTCTCTTACTCTGTAAGTTATAGGAAATGCTAGCTCCTAGGTTCAGTGTGATTATCAACATCTTTCTGGTGACAAGTGTGAGAGAGGAAAATATTACATTTTGTGAGAAGTGAGTTTCTCCTAAAACTTCCCATTATTGATCCACACATCCAGTACCATGATCACCTGGGCTCTTTTCTAGTGCTAGGAAGACTCTTGGCAAAGTGAGCATACTACAAGCTCCTGTTAGACAACTGAATAAATTAAATAAATGAATGAATTTATCTCTCAGAGAGAATGAGCTCAGTTTTTCTTAAATTTACTTTCATCACCATTTTTAAATTTAATAATCATGTGACACCTTGTGGTATTTCATGTTACTTGGCTGCCACACGCTGCTGGGATGAATCTCCAAACCAGGCACAGTTTGGGAGGAAAGGGTTGAAGTTATAGATCCAGGGGAAGTTCCAGAATGGTGAAAGAAGGTGGTTCCCTTTCGTAGATCCAAGCAGAGAGAGAAACCCATCACCAGCACCTCAAGCAAACAAGCACATTCAACACTCTGGAAAAATAGCAGGAACTTCAGACTGCTCTTTGCATATGTACAGATGGAATTCCAGGTCCAGCCCAGATACACCTTAGGGCTGGAATCCAGGATCTGGTCAAGGTGACCTACCCTTCAGCCAGGCAGCTAGAGAAAAACTTTAATATAACTCTTGAATCTATTGGAGGACTGAAAGGCCATGAAAAAAGTCTATAAAACTATATAATTTTTCTAACCTTAGACTAACTGCTTACCTCTAGGACTCTCTGATCTGCTCTGACCACCTGGCATTTGGCCTCGGGCCATAATGGCTAGAAAGGGCACAATGGAAATTTCCTCCTTTTCAAGACTAAGGGGAAGCAGCTACAATCAGAGGATGCTTGAGGGAAACATAACAGGAATTTCCTCTGATTCAGTAACCAAAAAAGGAATAGTTACAATTAGAGGATGTTTGACTGGAGGAGATACAAAGATCAGGCCTCTGGCTAACTTATCAGGGATGCACATAAGCAGAAAAGACAATAAAGAACCAACAATCAATCCAAAGCACATCAACCTCATGATGTAATTCCCGCCCCCCACCTTGCGGCTTCATGCTTTAAAAGGAGCCGTCGATTTCCATTCAGGGTCCCCTTCTTGCTAGAGGTGGACCCCTGCATGCTGGTTTGCTATCTCAAAAAATAAACACTCTTGCTTTTGCATACCTGAGTGGTGGTCTTCACTAGGACAATTTGTGGACTGTAACATTTGGGGGCTCACATGGATCGCTTCCTTGAGACCCCACCATGTTGAGCGCTGCAGAACCTCTGGCCAGCCGGTAACTGAGAGCTCTCCTGTCCTGTTTTTTGTCTCTGTCAGTCCAAGTGTTTCTGGTCTGGGGTTCGAATCACATATGGAGGCTGGGGTGACCAGGCTGATGAGCTATTGCCACCCCCGCCAAGAGGGATGAGGGACCACTCCTGCCCTCCAATGGGGCCCGTGATTAACGGGATAGGCCATTTGTTTTGGTCCCATCAGTTTCAGAGCTGGAGTTTAGCAGGTTACTGCCAGGTGGGGCTGTGGCCAATGGAGAGGACACTGCTCCATGTTTCGGTCCATCCATTTGGATTGGTAATTTCAGTTTCATCTTGAGAGTTTTTATTGGAATTGCATTTCAAGTCTGCACCGGTGCCATAAATTCAGTGTAATGTTCCTTGTGTGTCTATCTTTAACTGTTGCTTGTTTTGTGTATGCAAATTAAAAATTTAAAATAGAAATGCATGACTTCTGAATGAACGATAAATGTATATGTACGTATGAGGCTCATAGCCTTAGGCTGCAAAATAATTTCTATCAGGAAAACACAGATTAAAAAAAAAAGATTTTATCTCCTCTCTCTGTACTTCTGCTAACCAGCTTATGATTAGTTACAGCCACCAATCTTGTGACTCCCTCCTCCTTAACTGGAGCTTCCTCTTTTGTCTGTCTCCAAACAGAAAACTTTTTAGACAGGAAAAAGGCAAGATTCTCTGTCACTGATCTAATGTCCTAAAAAATGTCATAATTGTTTTAATCTACTTTTTATCCCTTTATGGTGCTATGAAGCTGCTAACAAAAAAAAAACTTAGAGATTTACGCTTAAATTCAGAAGTATGTTCTAACCTGCTTTCATATTTTAGAATTATGTTTCAGAAAACTTAAAAGAGGTTGCAAGAATCAGTAAATGATAAAGCTTGTTTATATATTTTAGATTTTTTTTTAAAAAAACTATCAAGCTTGATCTACTCCTATGTAAAAGGTTATTTCAAGAGGCTTCTTGATGGTATATATGTATATAAAATAATATAAAGAAATGGGACCAACATGTGATTTGTTCATACAAAAAAACTGTGCTTTAAAGAAAGTTTTGATGGTAGTTAAACTGATTAGAAGGATAAATTAAAAGGGAAACTTTAATGTTAGATGTTAAATATTTGATGATAGAAAGAGATTACAGAATGGTTACATATATTTCAAGGTAAAAGTATGTGGATAATGGCATGGATAAATGTAAACAGAAAGTTTAAAAAATAGATATGACAGTCAGGACTGTCTGGACTGTGAAGACTTTTAAAGTTAAACTGAATGTGTTGTACTTTACATCATATATGATTATTAATGGGGGGGCAAGGACAGACTGTGATGGTTCAATACAGGTCTCCCCTACAAATGTATATATTCTAAATACTTACAAGGATGAGAAAGGGCTTTGTTGGGACTTTGCCAGAATCAGTTTGTTTTTGTGTGAGAGATCTGTGCTCTGCCCCCTGTGTCCTGAGAACTTGTGCAGGGCTGCTTTATGCAGAAGTGAACAGATGGAGATGACAGAAAAAATAAAATAAAATCACTGGGCTGAAACTGCTGCCTATTCAGCTGCAATTGTTTGAGAGATTGCAGCCATTGAGATTGGGCCGATGATCTACATGGAGCCAGCAGGAAGAATGCTGAAGGAGGTTTCCTGCTCTTCAAAGTCAGTTTTATTCTCCCTGGGTTACACCTGATGGAGTTTTCCCAGATTGTAAGTAACCAAGCTGGAGATCGAATTTGATGTTGCCCTGTTTATTTTAAATCTTGTATTGGTTCAATCTGTCTTTGCCATCTCCACTGCTAACTTTTACAATGTAAATGTTCTGTGACATTATAGGTTTGTTTTGTTGTTATTAAGTATGTTTCAATATCATTAAGAAAAAAACTAACTTTGAGATAGTTACTTTTTTGCTCATCCCGGTTCTGTCAGGTAGCTATCACTGGGGTTATCATCTAAGTCTTATAAAATAATTTAGTCATCATAATTTTGTTTTTAGAAAAACTGAGGAAATTCTCCTGCAAGAAAACCTGCTTAGTATAACTAATGTTGATATAATTCATGTGAACTTCATCTATTCTAACAAACATAAATATTACCTTGTGTTAAGTTGTAAAATGGGTCAATGATTAGGGTGTTTACTTATAAAATTGTTTCATGTCTGTCAAAATATATGTAATTTATGTTTAAATCTGGTTGGTTTAGTTCAGATCCTAACACTGGCTCTGTCTCTCTGCTTGGATTTATTAATCAGATATTTTCTGTACTTCCTTAACTAAATTTGTTTTGCTAATCAGATATAAAATTTCTCTGAATGGATCGTCTCCTGGTTAGGAAGTGGGATGATGAGCAAAAGATCTATTCCCACAGCAAGGCAGATAACCTAGGGAAGGATAATTGAGAGAGGCAACAAGGGTGCCCAAAATTGTCTAAAACACAAATTTAGAGACTGTTACAAACCTAATAACTATGCAAAATTTAAATTCACCCACTATGACTCAGGGAACTTCACAGAAGAGGGGGCGGAAAGAATGTAAGAGTCATGGGGGGAGAAAAACTAATTCATAAAAGGGACTGTCATCATGGATTCAACGGCTTTATCTAATAACCTGTGATACAGAAAATGTTGTGTTAACATATATAATTTTAAGCCAATAAAAAGTTAATAAAAATTTCACAGAGAGAATGGAGGAAGGGGCTGAGTGCACCAAGATCTCTAGCCACTGCAAACAATCCCTAGATGCTTTCACCACTTTGTGCATCTGGCTTTACATAGGTGCTAGGGACTACTATCAGGCTTTACTAGCAAACACCTTTAACAGCTGAACCATCTCTCTAACTCCCTCCTTAAGATTGAAAATATCATCCTGAGGCTCAGGGTCTATTGCAGAAGAGGTGGCGGAAAGATTGTAAGAGTCAAAAGAAGGGTAGGACTGCTTACGACACAAACTTCCAGACACAAAATGGCCTTGATATTCATGATTTTGCAGTGCTTGATAATACCTACACACAATAGGAGGAAAAGATGATGGCACTGAAAGAAAACAGAGACTGGGGGGGTGGGGGGTGGAGCATGATGGCAGACGCGTAGCAGCCTCGCCAGGACTCTCTCCGTAAAAGTTTGATTTTCCAGCTGGGATCCAAACCCCGGACCCCTGCTGGCCCTGAACCCAAGCCTACCCTCTCCCCAGCTCAGTTGCCAGCCCAGACAGGGTTCCCGAGTGGCTTTCTGCTCCACAGAGGAAGAGAGAGCCGTCCTTCCCCTACCCCAATTTCCCGCCATCGCCACTGTCTCCTGCTTCCCGAGCCCTTGCCAGCTGAGCACCTATCCCTGGGGGGGGGCTCCCTCCAGCACCCAATCGAGCGCACTTCTCTCCACAACCCCCCCCCACATCCAGGCAGATGTACTTCTAGGGCAAACTGACCTAGCTTGCTTACGGAACCCCACTTGAGACCACAGCTAAGGGCTGGGCCAGGCATCTGGCAGATAGCCAGGAACTGCTGCCACTGCTGAGAGGGCAGAGGCCAGTTAAGACTGGGACCAAGTGCCACTACTGGGAGGGCACAGGTGACTTTGGGAGGCACCAGGGACCCTGGGACACTGAAGGGAGGACACAGCAAAGCGGGCTGAACAGCACTCCCCAGGGTGCCTGAGTCCCACTCCCCTACCTGGATATGGGCAGAAACCAACGAAAAAAACCCACAGAAATCAAAGACGAACCTCCCCAACTCAGGGCCCCTAGTCCCACTATGGAACACAAAAGTGACAAGGAAGTGGAGACAACAAAAATACATTCCCAAAGAGAGAATAATATGAATCCTGACCACAACTGCAATGCAAACATGAAGCAGTTGATGGCTGCTATAGAAATTCTAAGAAAAGACATGAATGAGATGATGCTTACCAACTCAAGCATAGACTCCAGACTGAATTTAATGGAGAGAAATATGAATGAATTCAGAAACACATTAAATGATTTGAAGATAAATCAACTAAGGGAGGAGGTAGAAAATCAATTGATTAAATTTGATGAGGACTTAAGAAAACTTAAAAATGATTTTCAGGAATCCCAAGCAAAAACAAATATAGACTGGAAATTGTATCTCACCAAAGAATTGGAGACTATAAACAAAATTATAGCAGAAACCAAAAATGAAATGGAGTTGTTAAAAACCTCCTTTGAATCAATCAGTCCCAGAGTTGACAATCTGGAGGACAGACTCTCTGACGTGAGGAAAAGACAGAAGGAATTAATAAGGATGTCATAGGTTTCAATAAATTCAAGAAATCAAGTGAGCAAATATTGAGGGATCTATGGGATACCATAAAGAGGCCCAATATTGGAATCATGGGGATCCCAGAGGGAGAAGAAGCCCAGGCTAGGGCATAGGAAATATCTTCAACAGAATTATTCAAGAAAACTTTCCCTATCTAACAAGAGAAAGCCCACTCAACTTTCAAGGGGCCCAGAGGACTCCAAACAGACAGGACATGAAGAGGAATTCTCCAACACACATTTTTATTAAGATGCCTAACATAGAAAGCAAAGAGAAAATACTCAAAGCTGCTAGAGGAAAGCAAACCGTAACTTATAAAGGGAAAGCCATCAGACTTACCTCAGACTTCTCATTAGAAACCATGAAAGCCAGAAGGGCTTGGAATAATGCTTTTCAGGCCCTAAAGAAGTATGGCTTTCAACCTAGACTACTGTACCCAGCAAAGCTATCCCTCATGATAGATGGAGAAGTGAAAGTGTTCCATGAAGTAAACCAGCTCTGCGACTATTTGAAAACAAAGCCAAAATTTCAGAAGATCCTGCAAGAGATATCCCACACAGAAGAAACAAGAAATCTACCTCAGAAGAGTACCAGAGATCAGACACGACAATCACAATCAGTGTGCTAGTAACAGCAGCACAGACAACAACCCCCATTAACCCTTCATCATGGCAGGGCTTAAAGCAAACCTCACAGTTATATCACTGAATATAAATGGACTTGACTCTCCTATAAAAAGACACAGACTTGCAGGGTGGAACAGAAAAATGGACCCTTCCATCTGCTGCCTTCAGGAAACGCACTTTACTTCTAAAGACAGCAATCTTCTTAGAGTAAAAGGATGGAAAACAGTTTATCAGGCATGTGGAAGTAAAAAGCAAGCAGGTGTGGCTACATTAATCTCTGACAAAGTAGACTTTACACCAAAATCAATTAAAAAGGATAATGATGGTCACTTCTTACTCATCAAAGGAATGATCCAGCAGGAAGATATCACCATCATTAACATATATGCACCAAATTTGGGTACAACACAGTTCATAAAGGAAACCCTACTCAAAAATAAAGCAGAAATAGACTCTAATTCCATCATAGTAGGAGACTTTAATACACCTCTATCAGCTCTAGAGAGATCAACCAAACAGAAGATCAGCAGGGACATAGCAGAGCTTAATAACACCATTGACCAGATGGGGATAACAGATATTTACAGAACGTTCTATCCCAAACACACAGAATATACATTCTTCTCAGCAGCGCATGGGACTTTTTCTAAAATAGATCACATCTTCGGACACAAATCATCCCTAAACAAATTCAGGAAGATTGATGTAGTTCCTTGCATCATATCAGACCATAATGCATTAAAGGTAGAAATTAACAATGGAACAGGATCCAGAAAATACACAAAGTACTGGCGCCTGAATAATTCGCTCCTAAAAAATGATTGGGTCATCCAAGAAATAAAACAGGAAATTCAGAATTTCCTAGTAATAAATGATGATGATAACACATCTTATCAGAACTTGTGGGACACAATGAAGGCAGTCCTGAGGGGAAAGTTCATCGTGCTAAATGCCTTCATATCAAAGACAGAGAGGTCCCAAATCAATCGCCTAACCACCCATCTAAGATCATTGGAACAGACGGAAAAAGCTAACCCGAGGAGCACAAGACAAAAAGAAATAATTAAAATCAGAGCTGAGATTAATGAACTGGAAATAAAGAAAATGATTAAAAAAATAGATAAATAAAAGAGTTGGTTCTTTGAAAAAGTTAGTAAGATTGACAAACCCTTGGCCAATCTAATCAAACGAAGAAATGAGAAAGCCCAAATCAACAAAATCAGATAGGACAATGGTGAGATCACAACAGATCCTGAAGACATTGGAAGAATCATCAGGTCATACTTCCAAAACCTCTACTCCACAAAATTAGAGAACCTGGAAGAAATGGATAAGTTTTTGGACACCTACCAACTGCCAAAGCTTAAATAGAGCAGATAAAAGCACTAAATAAACCTATCACATTGTCATGGTTTGATCCAGGTGTCCCCCACAAACAAATGAATGTGTTCTCAATGATCGATCCTCAGCTGATGGCAGTTTGGAAATTACAACCTCACAAGAGCTGTGTTGTTGGGGGCAGGCTTTTGGGGTTATAAGCCAGCTTCCCCTTGCCAGTGTTTGGCACACCTTCCTGCCACTGTTTGCAGTGCTTTGGCAGAGGTGATGTCCACCCCTCTGCTCATGCCATCGTTTTCCCTGCCTGGATGGAGTCTCCCCTTGAGTCCATAAGCCAACAAAACCATTCCTCCACAGCCCCTTTTGCTTGGGTTCTTTCTGTGCAGCAACTAGGAAGCTGACTGCAACACACATCCACAGAGATTGAAGATGTAATCAAAAACCTTCCCAAAAGGAAAAGCCCAGGACCAGATGGTTTCTCAGCTGAATTCTACGAAGCCTTCATCACAGAGCTGAAACTTCTGACTTCGAGCAGATCTTACTAAGCGAACACTCAAAAGAACGGAGAATCGGATGCCGCATATTCTCCCTCATATGTGGTCCTTAACCAGGATAACCGTGTTCTTTATGCAGACTAGTAGATGCAGCGAGAGAGCTGGGCCCCATCTAACCCTACCAACTGACCGTAGGCCGATACCTGAGATTCTGGCAAGAGAGGAGCCACCACAGTCATAACATGGAGGATCCATATGGAACCCTGCAGAGAATGATCGGAGGAACGAGGGACCCACAGCCACAGACATTCAATCTACACAGGATAAGCCAGTGAGACAGAAACCAATGATCTTTGACACAAAGACCCCTAAACTCACGATCTTAAAGCAGCCTTAATACTCATCCACCACGACTCAGGGAACTATGTGGACGAGGGGGTGGAAAGATTATAAGAGCCATGGTGGGGGAGACTATCCAGAGGCATGGAACCCTTCAGCAACAACACACTAGCGCTAGGAGGACCGGGCTGACTACTAGGCTATCCAGGGTCCCCTGCCACAAGGACTGATCCATACGGTACACAGAGGAGGATATCCAGCTGATTGGGGATGGGGGCATTGGGGAATTGAGGATAACAACTCATTGTTTGCCGACTGAATAATATAACACATTATGGACAATAAACATATATTTAAGAAAAAAAAAAGTTCAAAAAAAAAAAAAACCTTCCCAAAAAGGAAAAGCCCAGGACCAGATGGTTTCTCAGCTGAATTCTACGAAGCCTTCATCACAGAGCTGAAACTTCTGACTTCAAGCAGATCTTACTAAGCAAACACTCAAAAGAACAGAGAATTGAACACCGCATACTCTCCCTCATATGCGGTCCTTAACCAGGATAACCATTTTCTTTATGCAGACTAGTAGAAAGAAGTGAGAGGTTATGAATGAGGTGTAAGGGAAGAGGGGAGGGAAATGGCTTAAGCATGAGGCTAATCCAAATTAGGTTCAAAAACATAAAATCCTCATGAGCATACTGTAATCTAAAGAGTAAGCCGTGGGCATCAACTGGTAAGAGGGGCCATGAGTAGTAGGGGAGAATGTCTAAGTCTGTGAATAATTGAGCAGTCTGACAGCCCCGGGTCCCAGCCACCGGTTCCTTCCCTCACTGAGCTGTTGACCAAAGGGACCCATGAGGTTCCAAAAACAAGACAGAATTCTGTCAAGGTTCTTGAACGCCCTCCCCAGGCCTGATGCAAAACCCTGTTGCTGAAGAAACCACAGAATGCCATCGATCAGCATCGAGAGACCCTTCAAGGTCTGGAATGGTAACCAGCCCCCAGATGGCAGTTAGTGCAGTGCTGGAAGGCACTACACAAGCTGCCAGGGGAAGCTGAACAATGACAGCTGGAGTAAACAGACCACTGGCATGAAACACAGTCTGTGGCCATGAGTAGGCTTAGCACACTTCCTACTGGGAGAGAACAGCAAACCAAGAAAGGAGCACTTGTGCAATGGAGGAGCCTGGGCCTGGGGGAGACAATCAACAGCTATTAAATTTGGCCAAATATTCCACTCAGTGAGGAGGAACCCTTGATTGGAACCGGGGATTCAGGGCGATATGCACCAGGATCCCATACTCTTGGGCTCCCAAGAAAAGATGCTCTATGCGAGCGACTGCTGGGGAGGCTACTAAAAAAAGAAGCTAGGTAATCCAGAATGGTGTATATTTGTTAACCTATACTGATCTCACTCTCCGATGGAGATTGTGTTTGTATTTTTCAGGATACAGCGAGAAAGCTGTGGCCCATATAACCCTACCAACCGACCGCAGGCAGAAAGCTGAGATCCTGGCAAGAGATGAGCCACCACAGTCATACGGTGGAGGATCCATATGGAACCCCGCAGAGAATGATTGGATGAACAAGGGACCCACAGCCATAGCCATTCAATCAACAAAGGATAAGCCAGTGAGACAGAAACCAAGGAATCTTGACACAAAAACCCCTAATCTCACAACATTAAAGCAGCCTTAATACTCACCCACCACGACTCAGGGAATTGAGCAGAAGAGGGGGCGGAAAGATTGTGAGAGTCATGGTGGGGAGAATATCAGAGGCATGGCACCCCTCAGTAACAACACACTTGGGTCAGGAGAACCCGGCTGAAGACTGGGCTATCCATGGTCCCCTACCACAAAGACTGATACAGACGGCCCACGGTGGACTATATCCAGCTGACTGAGGATGGAGAAGGGAGGAAATGAGGAATTGGGGATAACAACTTATTGTTGGCCTACTAAACAATGTAACTCATTATGGACAAAAAAAAAAAAGAAAGAAAACAGAGACTAATGAGAGGGGGAAGAGATATGGGGGAGGCTGGGAAGGGAATCATAATAGTTTATGGTCTATAATTATGGAAGCTATCAATAAAATGTTTTAAGAAAAGAAAAAAATTCTCTGAGTGGTTAATAGCCATATGTAAGAGTCAAAGCCCAAATGGAAACATTGGAGTTACAAAGGATGACCAATATTTTGGTTCCTGCTCCCAGGTCAAAGGCCACAGGAGATGACAGGACACTTCTAGCCTCTGGTAAGTTACCTCTCCTCTTGATTAAAGAGGACATGGAGACCTAGAGATGGACTCCAAGTAAATGTATCTGCAACAGGAAAGTCACATCAGGGCTTCCCAAAGAGGAAAGGCCACATAGTCAGCACAGCCTTGACTTATCCTAGCAGATGACACCATGCGGAGTCACAGAGCTCTTCACAGGTCCCTAAGAGTCTCTCCTACAGAGCCATCACTGACCTCTAAAATATAATACCTTGTTAATTTTGGCTGTCTACATGGTCTCAAAAACCCAGTAAGAAAATATAACCACAAAATAATATATCAGAAAAGATTCAGACTAATTGACTCTCCTGTCTGATATAGGCTTACAATACTTAGCTCTTCTTTTAACTAGTACCTTCTTCTGCCTCTGTCTGGCCCTGGTTAGCCAGCCACTGCTTAAGATTCTTTGGGTAAAAAATCCAGATGTTGTCCTCCTTGGTTTTGTTTACTTAATAATTATTGATCTGTATTAGTCCAATCTCTCCCTGCTATGCTTTATAACAAAAAATTTTATGTAAAGATAATTTATAACTCTACATGTTTGTGCTGGCTAAAACTGATAATGCATGTTGTTTAACAATGTCTCTTTGCTTTGAGTTACAGAAGTGAGCCCCTAAGCTTAGAAGGAACATCTCCATGATTTGAGATGACCATAACTCAAGGGAGGGATGAGAGGCCATGGGGAAGTTTTATAAACTATATAATTTTCCTAACCTTAGACTAACTGCTTACCTCCAGGACTCTAATCTGCTCTGACCACATGGTGTTTGGCCTCAGGCCATCATGGCTAGAAAGAGCACAATGGAAATTTCCTCCTTTTCAATGACTAAGGGGAAGCAGCTACAATCAGAGGATGTTTGAGGGAAGCATAACAGGAATTTCCTCTAATTCAGTAACTAAAAAAGAAACAGTTACAATCAGAGGATGTTTGACAGGAGAACACACAAAGATCAGGTCTTCTGGATATCTTATCAGGGATACACATAAGCAGATAAAACAATAAAGAACCAATCAATCCAAAGGACATCAACCTTATGATGTAATTCCAACCCCCCCCCACCTTGTGATTTCATTCATTAAAAGGAGCCTTCGATTTCCATTCAGGGTTCCCTTCTTGCTAGAAGGTGGACCCCTGAATGCTGGTGTGCTATCTCAAGAAATAAATGCTCTTGCTTTTGCATACGTGAGTGGTGGTCTTCACTGGGACAATTTGTGGACCCTTACAGGACAGTCTTTCAAACTACCACACACTATATTATTTAGCTTCCCACATATTTATTTCTTACTTTCTGAGATAGAGCATGAGTTCTATGAGGCACACTCATGTATCTTCATAAGCCCTTCCATGTTCAAACATTTAAAGCAAGTTAGTGACAGCATTCATGGAAACCACAAACATTTGGCACAGATATTGGCTGTCTCCTCTTATGAAGATTGTCCCACAATCTTCATAAGGCCAGGGTGTCTAGAGTGCTCCAAATCAACTGTGCCATTCAGGATTGTCAAAAATCAACCTGAGTGCAGAAAGATTAGCAGATTTTTGGAAGATGAGGCTGATATGGAAGACCTTCCGAATGGTTAAAATCAATGTCTTCATTTTAGCTATGAGTAACCAAGGCCAACTCCAAAGTGGGAATGTTTGTTCAAGGTTCCTGAGCAACCACGAGATCCCAGAGATCATGATCTCAGTCACTCTGCTCCTGCGCACATGACAGGCTCCTGGATACCATCAAGAATGACTTCACTTTTCATCAACTACACTTAAATATTCGTTTCCTAAAGCCCCCGTCAGAAAACACAAAAGAAGAGAGATTGTTTGAATTCAAAATGCTCAGGGGATTATGGTTCTCCTCCACAAATCAAACAGATGAAGAGCTGGCTCGTTCTGGAGAGACTGAAAAGATTTGATCATGCCCTGTGAAAGTTACCGCTGCATTTCAAAATGAAAATAAAAGTGATGAATATTTCCCTTCAAGTTCAAAGACATGAGCTAAATTTACCTTTTACTGTGGCATTCCTAGTTTAGACTATAAATACGGAGCACACAAACATCACTTACCAGCTGGTGGAGAACTCAGACAACCTCCAGCCAGCACCTGCACCTTGTCCTTTGGTCCCTGCCTCAGATTATCATTAGTCCTATGGACTATCTGTTCCTTGGAGGTAGAAAGACTGCTTTTTGTTGATTGTCTAAGCATGGAAATCATTCCAGATTCCTTCTATTGAAAGTCCTCTGGCAGCTTGAAAAGAAATTCAAAATATAGTCAACTTTCCATGTCTCACAGATTCTAGATCCATTGGTTCAATCCACCATGTACTGAAGACGCTTGAATAAAAAGATTCAGATTGTTCAGTGGTTAAATTGCTGGCTTGCAAAGCCTCATGGCCTGCATTTGATTTCCCAGTACCCATGTAAAACCAGAGGCACAAAATAGCATTTCTGTCTAGAGTTTGTTTACAGAGGCAGGAAGCCCTGGTATCCATATTCATTCTCTTTCTCTCTGCCTCTTTCTGTCTGTCTGTCTCTCCCTCTCAAATAAATAAATAATTTTAAAAATTACAAAATAAGCCAAAATAAGAATAGAATAACATGACCTGAACCCATTTTCCTTTATTGTTCCTTTGTTATTATAGATCATAACTTTATAAAGCATTTTTTATTTTATTAGCTATTTCAAGTAACCTAGAGATGATTTAAAGTATATGAGTGGATGCGTATAGGTTCTGTGCAAATGTGACATGATTTCCTACCAGGAACTTGAGCTTCTGTGAAGTTGAGTATCCGTGTAGATTCTAGAACAAAACTCTTTATCATGAACATGACACACTGGAACAGTCTTTCTCCTCCTCTGTGCTCATTCCTCCAGCCCACATGCCCTTCTCCCTGGCTTGCACACGCAGCTGCACACCCCTTGCTGCCCCTCCCACCCACAGTTGCTCCAACAGTTTCAAATAGCGACTTCATTGGTACGGTCTCAGCTTCATTTCCTTGACTTATCTTCAACTTGCATCCTATCACACACCCCTGTTTTATTCATAGCACATTTCAATAGCTGAAGGTATCTTGAATATTCATTTTTAGTCAGTTAATGTCAGCCCTGTATCTCTGAAGTAGAAGCTATCTGAGAACCTCTATGAGACCCCATCTTGTTCACTGCTGTGTCTCAAATCCTACAAGAGTGCCTAGCACACAGTAGGGGAATAAGTCGTCACTTTTTGCATAGCAACACTCCAGTGCCTCATAACACGCCATACAGAGAAAGAAAAAATGAACATCTAGTTTTTACCTGAGATTTTATAAATGGGCTGGAACAATGGCTCATTCCATACAACCATAACGGCTTGAGACCTCCCAAGTTTGATTCTCCAGTACCCACGTCAAAATCTGAGTCTGTAATCACAGCCCTGTGGAGAACAGAGATCAGAGAACCACTGGAGTGCATGAAAAACAGGAAGCTCTGGAATCCGTAGGAGATTCTGCCTCAAGGAGAAACAGAGTTGGATGGATGAGCAATGCTTTCCTCTGGCCTTTGCAGGTTCATGCATGGAGTACCCCATCAGCACCCATGCATGCACACACCACATACAAGCCAACAAACATGACACAACACACCACCACACTACAAAGAAACCCAAAATTTTGTATAAATAGGATGACTGGGTGAAGGTAAATTCTTTAGCTAGCTAGTTGACCGAACAGGAATATTGCTGCCTTTTATCTTTGTGTGTGTGTGTGCTATACATGTGGGTGGATGCATATTCATTTTTATGGACCATAGATTGATGTTGAGTGTCTTCCTTAATCTCTCCCTACCTTATCCATTGAACCTATAGCTCACTGCTTCTGTTAGACTAGTTAAACAGCAAGGCCTAGGGATTCACCTGTCTCTGCCTCCCCAGTGCCAGGATTACATGCACGGACTAACACACCTATATTTGCTTTTATTCAGATGCTGGAGATGTGAGCTCAGGTCTTCATGCTTGGGCAGGAAGCACGTTAACCTCTGAGCTATCCCCCAGCCTTGCATTAGTTTTAAAAATAGTGAGAAAAAACTATGCAGAACTTGAAATAGCTTTTAGGCCCTATTTTTTGTGTGTTTGTTTGTTTTGAGACAGGCTCTCAATATGTAGCCCTGCCTGCCCTAGGTTCCACAATCCTCCTGCCTAGACCTTCCAAGTTCTAGGATAACAGAAGCGGTCCACCATATATAGTGAGCCAGCCCCCTTTCAAAAGACTTTTTTAAAAAATAAAACTTTACATTTAGATGTAGCCATAGTATATGGTAGAAAAAATACTGGATAGAAATCATGTTTATCATGTGGGCCAATTTGACTTGGTGAGTGATGGTTGCCTGGTGGTCTTCCTCAGAGGTATTCCAAGAATAAATTCACAATGTCTGCTCTGGCCCTGCTGGGGAGTGACAATGAGTTCCAGTGCTTTCATCGTCCACCAAAAACTGAAAGTGCTGTAGATAGAATTTCTTTGACAGTGGTTCAGTTCAGTTATGTAACCATCCAGGCTCCTTGAGTCAGACTGGATGACCGCTTTCTCCTTGACGCAACGTTACAGAAATGGAAACGGTTCCACCATTTTTAGCATGTGATTTCGGACTGATCATAACCTTTTTCAAACGTCAGCTCTCTCAACCCTAAAGTGGCGCAACTAATTTTAAACCACCTAAAATCACTAAGGACCAAAAAAAAAAAGAGTGAAATCAAAGCACACATACTTATTCTACACAAATACATGGCAGTTTGTAGGAACCTGGGCACCTCCTGCTATAGGTACTTCCTGTGTGTCCTGAATTTTCTTGCCTTTACATCTGGAAACTTTGGAGTTCTGCCCTGTGGCCCATTAGCTTTCTAGCAGTGACTGTCATTTTGAAGCGGCTGTAGTCACTGCCTGATGCCACCCATGGGGCAGATTTGGGGCATTTTTTTTTCAAATGTCTTGCCCCATCTTGGAATTTGTTCTGGATTAGGTTTTCACTTAAAATCGTCAGCTGGGAAGCTGGTAGATAGATTAGCTCAATGGATGATGGGACAGAAAACAGCAGTTTCTCAGGGATGAAAGCTTCAGGCTGCAGACTGTGTTTGGAGGGGACCGTGGATATTTTCTCTGTTTCTAAGTTTGTGTGCCTTTCATCTTCTGGCCAGCGTTCAGACTTGTTGCCAGTTTTTCATAAAACATTCAAAAGGAAGCCAGGAGGAAGGCACCAGGGAAGCAGAAGCGAAGCAAAGTATCAAGACATTCTTTAAGAAGGACAGGCGCCACGAGGGAGGGAGGGAGGGAGGGAGGGAGGGAGGGAGGGCGAGGGGACCAGGAAAGGGCTCTGCTGACTGACAAGTGATGGAAAATCACTGAACCCTAAAAGACCTCACTTGTACTGACATTCGCTAACTGAAGTGAACGGCTGGGGTGAAGTTACTGAGCATTTTATTTTGGAGTCTGGCAGTGGACCGAACCCCATTTGCAAAAGCAGGCAGCTATGACCTGATTTTACAGGCCTAAAGCAGAGCAAAAATGTAGTTTGCTGAGCCCAGGGACAGGAGTCTTGCAATGGACCATTACTTTTCTTCGACACTGCTTTCATGGAAGAGACACCCTATTGGCTCTCTATTCGTATCTTAGCTTGAGAGATGGCATGAGCCTGTTGTTTGAGCTCCATGACAGTTAGAATTGTAGCAATATTTGGTCATGCCCCCACACAACTTGAAACGCATGCAGAGGGAAAGAGAGAGAGAGAATTTATATAATGGTGCTACTTCTGAATGCCGACATTAACCTAACACTCTGTGCCAATCACTGTGCTAAAACTTTCTATATGCTCCCTTATATAAAGGCCACAGTAACCCTCAGTGCCTGGCACCATTATTGTCTGTTTTGCACGTGGAGAACCCGAGGTTTGGAGACATGAAGTCACCTGCCTGAAGCATAGCTAGTAAGTTTCAGGGCCAACTCTGCAATCCAAGTGTGTCTGGCACTCAGGCCTGGGCTCTTCACCAGATCTTCCTGCCATCGCCTTCTACACACGCCCAGAAGCAGGGTTGCTTTCAACAGTTGGCCTTTTGTCTCTGTGTTTAAGGTCTTGTTCTAGTTTGTCCCCAGATGTGTGGCATTGTATGATGCAGTCGGGGAATCTACTGCCTATCATTGAGCCGTTTCGAGTCCCACACTGTGGGAAGCTGCTCATTGTGGGCTAAGATAATTGGTAGAAGGAGAAAAAGAAGAATGGTTATTTTCCCTCTATGATCTCAGAAGGACAAGGAGGCTCATGTATCTGAAGGAGGATGTGCTCAGCGGAGGGGAGGGTGACCCAATGTGAGTATCATTCTGCTCTCTCTCCCACAAGCAGGGATCAGATGCCTAGTTCTCTTACAATGCTTTTCTTTTATTAATTATCATTATTGTTGACTTCTGTGGGTATGTGTGTGCGAGTCTCTTACCACCGAAAGCAATGCCAGATGTATGCACAACTTTGAACACCTTGTTCGCCTTCCTGTGGGCACTAGGGAATTGAACTCTGGCTGGTAGGCTTTATAAGCAAGTGCTTTTAACCAGTCAGCCCCATTGAAATTCTTCATTTTTTTATTGGGAGCATTCATTTGTTTAATTCTTTGTTCTTGACTTGTAAATGCAGGTGATAAAATTATACTCTTGTTTTTGTCTTTATTTTACTAAATATAGCATTCTGCCCAATTATCACATATAATAAGAATTGTGGGTTTTTCACCAAAGGAATATCTTATCTTCTGACCACATTGAAATATAAAAGCTGGAAGTATCATTTATGTTGAGCACTACTTTGAAATTATGGTAATCATCAGACCTGCCACACAATTTTGTGTGCATGAATTTTAGTCTTTTATATTTTTATTTATTTATTTGCAAGCAGAGAGAGATATAAGAGAGACAGACAGAAAGAATGGGGGCACCAAGGCCTCCAGCTGCTGCACCACTTTGTGCATCTAGCTTTCCACAGGTACTGGGGAATTGAACTCAGGTCATTAGGCTTTGCAAGCAAGCACCCTAATGGTTGAGCCATCTCTCCAGCCCCATGCATCACAATGATTATAGTTTGGTACTTGTGTTAAAATATAGCCGATTTCCCTTGAATCCTATTCATTATTCTTAATTTCAAAAGCTTTTTTATAATTTATTTATTCTTACTGAGAAGAGATTAGGATTCATGAGAAAGAAAAACAGATTCATGGCAGAAAGAAGGATGAAGAAAAGAAGAGAGAAATAGAACGGCACTCTGTCACTGTAGGTGGGGTCATATCTTCTTTGAGGGAGTTTTCCAAGGAAAATCCACTTTTATTGAGTGCTCATTGTGCGGACTCTGTCCTATCAGCTCAGCATCATTCTTGGGACTCTACTTCCTGAATCACAAGAGGGATGGGATATTAAGGAATTCCTATGACACTTGAAAGCAGAGCTCCAGGTGAGCTCCCACCAAAGATAAGCACTGAGTGAGCTTTGAGCAGGGCTGGCGAAAGGGGAAATCCTCCACCTCCCAGCGGTAAGCACACGAGCATAAAGTTTGTAGGCTGGAGTTGGCTCCAGGTTGGGGGAATTCACACAGAATTCATCCACTTAGACACTACTGGTTGCTTTGACTGATGCTCATGAAATTTCTGCAGCTTCCTAATCTTTAGAAAGTCAGGATTCTCCCTTACCCTCTCTGGTGGTTCAACAAAAATCCAGGAAATCAATGATTTAAAGCTCATCCAGTTTGAAATACCCAGACGGACTTGGTCCTAAGTGAACTATGTGCCCGAGATGGGCCAGGAACAAAAAATTTAGTGGTAGATGCTCAGTCAGGCTTTTACTAGAAAACAGATGGTCAGAAAGCAAAGGAGTTCTGAATGTATACAGATAGAAAGGGCGAGGAAGAGAGGATGCTGTGATGGTGAGGATGAGTGGACGCTCATTCAGACGTCCACTCCAAGTAAAGAATGACCTCTGAGCACTGCATTAGTTAGCAATGTTTTAGTGTCAAAATCACAGCACTTACTATCGGTGGAAATGGAAGCCCAAATATACCATGATTAGACACGCAAGTCAGTCTCCCATTGCCTTGGAGATCCCCTTGCCGAATGACAATAATTACGCCTAGCAAGGTTGTTGTGATGACTGAATACTGTGATGCTTTGGAAATAGAAACTATTATATAAAAATGATAAATTGTAAATATCCTCACATCTGAAAATAAACACAACATGGAGGCCAAGGATTTGGCATCCCGTTAAGAAACATGTGGGTTTGAATTCTGACCACCCATGTATATAATCTTAGATAAATAAATTCAGACTCTTCATCAGTAAAATGGCACCTGTTTGCCTTGGTAAGTAAAGAAACTTTGGGAAACACCTTACAAAGGTCCATTCGGGTGCATAGAAAGGACGAGGCCTAGCTGAGGAAGAGAGAGCAAGACCCATGTTAGCCTTTGAGGATCTGAGGTAGAAGAAAGCTAGGTCCCTGGGTGTGGTGGCACACAGCTTTAATTCCAGAACTTGGGAGACCTATGTAGGAGCATCGCCATGAATTTGATTTGAGGTCACCCTGAAACTACATAGTGAATTCCAGAGACTACATAGTGAGTCCCAGATCAGCCTGGGCTAGAGCAAAGCCTTGCCTAGAAAAAGAAAAAAGAAAGAAAGAAAGAAAGAAAGAAAGAAAGAAAGAAAGAAAGAAAGAAAGAAAGAAAGAAAGAAAGAAAGAAAGAAAGGAAAGAAAGAAAGAAAGAAAAGAAAGAAAGAAAGAAAGAAAGAAAGGAAAGAAAGAAAGGAAAGAAAGGAAGAAAGAAAGAAAGAAAGAAAGAAAGAAAGAAAGAAAGAAAGAAAGAAAGAAAGAAAGAAAGAAAGAAAGAAAGAAAGAAAAGAAAGGAGGCCGCTCCAGGTGCCCTTTCCTCTTTCCTCCTGGGATGCAGACAGACAGAAGGCAAAGCTGGAGACCATGAAAAGCAATGCTCTAAGGGGAATGAATTACTTAAAACTCTGCAATGTTAGCAGATTTTCACTTTCTTACCTGTTATAACTTTCACTACACATAGAAAGGTCTTGATGAGCCATTTATGAACATGCTCGTGTGAATCCCAACATGGATTATCCAGCGGGTGATAGCACTCTGGGAAAAGAGAGGAATCTTGGTCCATAAACTCAAGCAGGTCTGAAACCCTGAGCAGATCAAGAAAACAGAGCGCTCTGAGGATCAGTGGGAAGGACACTGAACTTGGATGGAATGGAATAGGGGTTGTAGATCAACTTTTCTAGATACTCAAGAGCTCTGTGCCAAGGGTCGTTGATTACATGTAAGCCCTCAGCAGGATGTGGTCTGTTCAACCAATAATGTGGGGCATTATTATTGTTGTTGTTTTGTTCGTTTCCTAAGGAAAACGATTCATATGTGTTACAAGTTATGCAACTAGAAGTGTAATATGCTTAGTTTGTATAAAACTTCATCCAACTGCATGTCTTTAAAGTCCCAGTCTGAAATATTCCTCTTTACAGAACATGGTCCTAGTATCTGAAAATGTGGGGTTATTTTATTAACATTGAAGAGTCTTGGCATCATTGGATTGAAATAAAAAGGATTATTTCCCAAGAAACTTACCGCGTACAACATGTTGAAATAAAAGCTTTCGTCTACCCAAGACAGTAAGAAGTTCCACCTGTTCTCAGAGGCAGCCTCATGAGACAGAAGTCGCACATGCTCAGACGGATCCCCACTGGGTTTTACTTGGCCTTCGCTGTGTTGAACTTCTGTCCGTGAGCTTGAGTTTTACATGTGAAGGCTGAAGGGAAGAAGGAGTGTTCTTGTGAATAAAGAGGTGGGTGCCCTGGCCCCATCCTCTTCCTCAATGAAAGGTAGCTGCCATGTGTAATTAGCAACCATTCTTCCCACCTACTCTATGATTAACATGCCTCCACCCTCCTCATCAGAACCAGAGAACTCTCTTTTTCTAGTATTTACCTTCTGTGGTTAATTGAATACAATAAATGTTCCCAGGGCCTTTAAAGCTTAGATAATACAACTTTGGCTCCGAGGTATTTAGTAAGGCTTAGAGGAAGCTATTGTTTTTGACTGTATGAGGACCAAACCAAGATGGAATCACTCATCGATATGCCTCATCCTTAAACTGAAGCTTTAAAGAATCATGAATGTACCTGTTTTTTTTTTTCCAGAAAACAGTGGTAGAGCCATCTCAGCCTGAGGTGTCATGGTGAGACATCTCTGCTTGAATTGAGCGCTAGAAAGAGAGTGACCTAAAGTGACCCAGTGCTCACCAGTCTACCTAGAAACCTTATTCTGTTTCTCTTTCACACTTTACAAATACTAACTATTCTGTCTTTAGATGAGACACTCGCCCACTTGTGAAAATCAAATCAAAGCCAACAAGACTTTAAAACATTTTTTGTAATTTTGTCTTTTCACAGAGATAATGTCCATGTTTTTAATATTTGATGCTATTCATCAGTGCTATTTCAATGCTCACAAATGATGATTTGTTACATTTATAAGCCTATTGGTCAATAAGAGTAAGGAAGAGATTTGCCTGATCTTTAGGCCAGGGGTACTCCTGCAAAGTGCTGTTCATTGGATCGAGGAGCACAGACATTGCCAAGAACACAGGAATCCCTGGCTACCAATGATGTCTAGCCTTGACCTTGATTCTTTTACAGTGACTGGACCAGCACTTAAATCTCATTAACAAGGGATGGTTTTGTAGGGTGTATTGGACTGGGTGTTTGAAGGCATGCTTTTCAGTTTCTAGAATCTGTAATTAAGACTGATAATCACTTAAAAGGGGATAAAGCTGAGTGCAAACACTGAACACATGTAGATGTTTGGGCCACAGGGAATCATTTTGTCCATTAGAATGCTAATCAATGCAGAATATCCCCATTCCTAATTAATTGGTTAACTAAATAGAGAGGCTGGGGTGAAATACAAGCATGATTATTTAACAAGGAAAATCAAGAAGGCTGGATGAATAGTAATTACATAATTAAAAAAATAAACAACATTTGAGTTTCAATTAATCCTTATTGGCAACTCAGAAACATCCACCAGAATCAGTTTCATCGTATTGCAAATTGAGCCTTTCATGTTCAAACAAGTTTAACACTTGGTCTCTAATATAAATCTCCTTATTAAAAATGTTCACGATCAACACAATTCATTAACTAGAAGAGCAAGGGCAATTACAGAGCTAATTTGATCGAATAAAGATGTATTATTCTCCTTGCTCAAATATAAAGGCTCTAGTGCTTGAATTCAGTGTCTTACTTTGTGGAAAGTTATTCCACTCATGAGTTATAATATGGACTATGGATGCAGCACGTTGGAGAGGTCATGGTCCTGATAAAGGTAAGATTGTATTGCTCAGGGCTTGCTAGGGAAACAACCAAAAGGATATTGTGGGGGGGGGGAGTGGGTGGTCTTTCTATCTGTCTGGTTACATAGCTATCTATTGAGAGGCTTATTTTATGGAATTGGCTCATATGAAGCTGGAGACTGGCAAGCCTGAAATCTGCCAGGTGGGCCAGAAGGTGAGCGTCAGGAAAGCGCTGCTTGTGTCAGCTCGAGGCAGAGTTTCAAAGCAGAGGTTTTCCTTTGGCTGTGACTATATAGCCTTTTCACCTAAGACTGCTAAGTGGGTGAGGAGGCCACCCACCCTGAGCCAGAGAGTCTGCGCGGTCAAGTCTATGGATCCAAGTTGAAGCAGACCTAGAAGTATACTTTCTTAGCAACATCTGGACTGCTGTTTCACCAGTAACTGGGCACTTTGGTTTAGAAAAGTTGACCCAGAGACCCAAGTGTAGAGGGACTGAGTTGAGAGGCTTTCTTCCTCTCCAGGCGTTGTGGTCTGAATGTGGGATGTCCTTCTCACGGCCTCATGGGCTTGAATCCTTGGTTCTCTACAAAGCAACGCTGTTTTGGAAGCTTGCGGAGCCTTTAGGCGTGGATCTTTGCTGGAGGACATGAGTGACTGGGAAGGGGCCTTGAGGTTTTTTGGCCTAGTCCCACTTCCTGTAGGTTCTCTGTTTCCTTCCTGCTGATATGACAGTGTGATGTAGTGGCTTCTCACTCCTGTCATGCCTACCAGGAGACTTCCCCTCAAAATTGTAGCTGAAGTAAACTCTTCCCATTTCCAAGTTGTTTCTGAGCAGGTACAGCAACAAGAAAATGACTGATCTACCAGGTTCTTACATAATTAGTCTGGGATGTAAACTACTCTTTGCCTAACTACCATCCTCAAATTCTGCCAAATCAATTACTTGTGATCAACTATGGTCAGAACAGAAAAATTCCAAAAATACACAAATCATAATTTAAATTATATGCTGTTTTGAGTACTATGATGAAATCTAGCCGCACCAGGCTCAGGACTGAATGGTTGTTTTTGTTTATTTTTCCCAGTGTGATCAGGCTGTATACACTTTGTACCCATTTTGACTCACTCAGTTTGGCATGGCCTGTGGCCAAGAATCTCAATTCAATTTACTAATGACTCCAAAGCCTAAGAGAGGGAGTGCTGGCAATTCACACCAGCCAAAGAGAAGCATTGAAGTCCTTCCTGTAAGTGGAAAGGTGAAATATTCTCAACTTGAAAGGAAAGAAAAATATTGGCATCAATCAGAGGTTGCTAAGAACAAAGAAAGCTACGTATAACATTTTGACTAAGGAAAAGGAAGCTACTTTGGTTTCCCCCATCACATCTGAATCTGCAAAAGTTGGGCCACAGTAATAGACAGGCACCTACTGAAAAGGACAGGCGTTGGTATTGGTTTGCCACCATCTGTGGTTGCTTAGATCACCACAGTATCTCCACTGCATTCAGTGAGCTGGAAAAGCCAGTCTTGGGTGAGGCCACCTTCGCTGGGCACATTCCCAACTCGCAGAGTCCTGAACTAAGTTCTCAGGGTTGAGGTATCTGTTACTGTCTGCACTCCCAAAGTCATGCAAACTTTGTAGATGATTCCAGAAGGCAGTAGACAAATTGTTGGCTACCTTGCTAAACCAGAAGCCATCTCTTTGCTAAAACTACAGTTTGAAGAAAATGCAAATGTGTCATGTTTTCATTGGGGAGACAATAATGAGTGAACCCCTAGCTAAGTCCTTTCCCGGGGCTGACTTGAAGGGGGGAAGCAGTGATATTTCTCAGTGGTCAACTAGACTCATCTGTTGAAACTTTCCACATTGGAAGCTGGGGTAGAAAAGCCTCTTTTAAGCTTTTTCTATGAGTCATGGTGAATGTTTAACTGGGAATTCGAGAAATTAGTGGCATGGGCTGGAGAGATGGCTCAGCGGTTAAGGCACTTGTCTCCAGTGCCTTAGTCCCAGGTTCAATTCCCTAGTACCCACATATGCCAGACCCACAAGGTGGTGGTAGCCCTGGTGCTCTCTCTCTCTCTCTGTATCTCGCTGCTTGAAAATGAATAAATAAAATATTAAAAATAAATAAAAAAAGAAAAGAAATTAGTGGCTCACATGTCTGTTGTGGGGGAAACCAACTACTCTCCCAGGCGGTCTCCCATCCAAGTACTAACCAGGCCCGACTCTGCTTAGCTTTCGAGATCAGACGAGATCGGGCGTGTTCAGGGTGATATGGCCGTAGACCCAACTACTCTCCAGTTGGATTTGAAGGCCCCTCTCCAGGAGGAAATTCCTACCTAGTACTGAAAAGATAAAGAAAAGTCTATGGCTTGGAAGGTAAGGAAACTACTGCTGTTGTTCGGCTAAATGGATATATTGTGCCCACCAAGATGCCCTCTAAATACTTCGGTTTCTGCCCATATATTAATGCTGCTCTCGCTTTTGCTTGGGGAAGCTTCTCTTTTCAGATGGGTGACCACTGGGGTGACTCAGAACTCATCAATATGCTGAGGAGAAATGAGAGTGGTGGGTTCAGCCCTCCATGAGACCTCTCTAGCCCAGGGCTCGAGGCTCAGGGGCCACAGAGGAAGAAGTGGTGGAAAGAACGAAGGAGCCGACGGAAGGGGAGGGGTGCTAGCAACGCTGTCATGAAGACACACAGTGGCCTTGACATTCGTGACCTGAGCGTGCCCTGCATGACAGGAGGAAAAAACGATGGCGTGACAATCTCGAGAGACAGATCATAGCATCAAAACAGAAGAGAAACTAGTTCAAAAGAAGAGTGGATTCCATGTAGAGGGATTTGGAAGGCGGAAAAGGGAGAACCGTGGAGGGAATTGTGATCATAGTACATTGCTAAGGTTTATGGAAAGTGTCAATTAAATAGTTTTCTTTGAAAAGTTAAAAACAATTAGGCCAGGTGCAGTGGCTGACCCCTTGAATCCTAGCTCTTGGAAGGCAGGGATAGGAGGACCACTGTGAGTTTGGAGCCCACCTGGGACTACAGAGTGAGTTCCAAGTCAGCCTGAGCTAGAGTGAGGCCTTTGTTGAAAAATCCAAACAAAATAAAAATAAACAAATATAACTAGTAGTCAGATGGCATGGTTATCCATCACCTTGGGGAGTCTGTGCACCTCCGAGTTCTGGGCTCTCTCTCCATAGCCTTGCACCAGGGCCAGGCCTGTGTGCAAAGCAGTGTAAGTTATGCTCGATGTCAGAGTAGGGGACAAATGTGCTCTGGAGAAGGAGGCAGGCTGTTCTAAAGTGACAATAGGAAACAAGCGTAAACCAGGACGCTGCAATCTGTTTCAGACTTCAGTGACCTCTGTTCAGTGTAATACACACATGGTCAGCTGCAGGTGTAAAGCTTTTGATTTGCTTTTTGAACTTAACACAATTCCAGATCTAAGTTTTTCTTAAAAATGATAAAACATTTCTATCTTTTAATTTTAGTAACAGAATCACTTGTATCAAAACAATTGTTTCAGAAGCAAATTCATCTGGTACATTTGCTCATTCATTTATTTCCTAGTAAACAAACAAACCACACAACTTCAATGAATGTGACATCATTCTATTCCCAAGGGATACTGTGGAAAACAAGTTCAATATCCCTCTTGCCCTCTCTGAACTTACATTCCAGCAGAGGAGATGAGGCAGTAAAATAAGAATAATACTTGTGGTGAGGATCATAGTGGACGAGACACATGGAGAAAAGTAGAGAGAGTTATGTCTCAGGAAAGGATCCTGATTTGACCTGTGCAGGGGCCACGGGAGGTACTCTGAAGGGGAGATGTGCTAAGGCCGCCAAAAGGCAAAAGATAGCTATAGAGAAACAGCTACAGAAATCGGAGAGAATCCCAGACCAGGATTCTTCAAAACTTCAAAACCGTTTTCACCTACTTGCATTGCTCCTGTCTCACAGGTATTAATCTCTCAGGCTCACTTGACTTCTTACACAATAAAGCCTGTCTCAGGGTCAGCTTCCCCCAAGACACAGGTCATCGAAGAGAAGGGTGCATCCTCTCACCTTGAGAACCACAGAAAAGCCTGACAGGTGTTTCCTGACATTCCAAGCAAGATAACTGGGTCAATCTTGCTAGAGAAAGCTAAGGATTACTGGTGGAAAAGCTCCTAAGAGAAGTTAATAGAACTCATGGTTTGAGTTGCTTCCCACTGAGGATGAGATGAACACATCAGGAACATGGTTGATTGGCACATGAGGTGATATCCAACACGCCAGGCTGGAGAAACTGTTCAAATTCAATGTCAACTCTACCTAGGCATGGCTGAATATTAGAGCTGCAGAAAGAGTTTTAGTTTGTGTCTAGACTTAAGCAAGATGCTCAACCTCAAAATGCCTGCATTTGGTGACAGTTCTGCACATAAGGGAGCATGAAGACCACCTGCCAGAAAACTCTTAGAACTTATAAACACTTTTAGCAAAGGAGCACAATACAAAATCAATACACAGATTTAGTGGCCTTCCTATATACTAATAACAATCTGAAGAAGAAATCAGAACAACAGTATAAAATCATAACTGTCTAAAGTACCTTGGTATAATCCTAGTAAAAGAATGAAAGACTTTTATAATGAAAACTTTAAAATATTGAAGAAAGAAATTGAAGAGGACACTAGAAGTTTGAAAGACCGCCTATATAAATCTTAAAATTCATATAGAAGCAAGAAATAACCTCAGACAGCCAAATCAATCCTCAGCAAAATGAACACTGCTGAAGGCATCACCATATCTGATTTCAAATTATACTACAGAGGCATAGTAACAAAAATAGCATGATACTGGTACAGAAAATAGACATGCAGATCAATGGAATGACAAAGAAGACAGGTATAGCTCCAGCTATAGCCACCTGGTTTTCGACAAAGATTTTTAAAATCCAGTGATGTGGGGACTTCAAGTCCACATGGAGAAGGACAAGACTAAAGCCCTGTCCCTCGTTCTCTACAAAAATCAACTCCAAATGGGTCAAGGATCTTAATGTAGACCCAATACTCTGAAAACACAGGGAAGACAAGACCTAGACACAGGCAAGGACTTTCTGTAAAGGCCCCACTTGTTCAAAACTTAATGCCAACAATCGACAAATGGAATTTTCAAGTTAAAGAGCTTCTGCACAGCACAGGAGACAATTGAATGAAAAGACAGCTGACGGAATGGGAGAAAAATCTTTATTAGCAATACATCTGATAGAAAATTTATATCTAGAATACATAGGTAATTCAAGGAATTAAATAAAAAGAAATCAAACTAATCAATCAATAGGCTACTGAAGTGAGTAAATAGCTCTCAAAAGATGAAGTTCATATGGCAAATGAACACGAAAAACATGTTCAACCTCACAAGACCAAGAATGTATCATATGACCCAGATTTTTGGATACTTACACACACAAAGGACTTACACATCAATGTTTATTGCAGCATTCTTTACAAAAGAGAAGTTACAGAGGCAACCTAGATGTCTACCAACAGATGAATACCTATCCCAATGGAATATTTTTAGGCATAAGGAAGAACAAAGTGATGTTATATGTAGAAAAGTGGATGCAGAAAAGTGAATATAATCATGTCACGTAAATTAAGTCATTCTCAGAAAGACAGTTGTACTATATACTTCCATTGTGGATTCCAGATTTTATATAGACACGTGAAGTCATTTAGGTATATGTTACAGGAAAGTAAAAGTCACTATCTCTAGGGAACATGGGGGCTGAATGGGAAGCAGGGAGCAGGGAGAAATGCTCCAAGCACCTTTCATATTTGCATGAAAATATCCTTATAAAACTTAGTACCAGGGGGCTGTAGAGATGGCTCTGAGGACTCACGTTTCATTCTTTAATCCCCACATAAAGCCAGACTCACAAAGTGGTGCATGTGTCTGGAATTCATTTGCTGTAACAGGAGGCCCTGGCACACCCATGTGTTCTCTCTCTCTCTGTCAAATAAATAATTTTTCTTTTTAAAAAGAGTACCAACTGGCCGTGGTGGTACACATCTTTAATTCCAGCACTTGGGAGGCTAAGGTAGAATTGCTATGAGTTTGAGGCCAGTCTGGGGATACAGAGCGTATTCCAGGACGTTCTGGGCTAGAGTGAGAACTGTCTCATGAGAAGTGAAAACCAACCAAACAGCACCACCACCACCACCACCACCACCACCACCAGCAGCAGCAGCAGCAGCAGCAGCAGCAGCAACAACAACAACAAAGTACCATGTACAATGAACATATACCAATTAAAAATATTATTTTAAAAATCTGCTTTTCACACTGACTACAGGCTCCTTGGAGGCAGGGTTGGTTCTCATTCATCTTTGTCTCCTTAGAATTCTGCGCTGAGGCTAGAATACAATAAACACCTTATATTTTATTTATGTTAGTAGTGGCTAGAATCACTGAGACCTTCACAGAATTAAACCTGATGCTGAAACTCTGGATCCATGCGGCTTAGTGTGGTCCATTGACTTTTAAATATCCCGTATAGCCTCAGGTTTTTGGAATTAAGCCTCATCCTTAATCCCCAGCTGGTGGAATATTTGAGAGGTGGAGTCTTACAGGAGGAGGTGTGCTGTGAGCGGGGCCTACCATGCTTCTCAAGACTCTAAGCTGCAAATAAACACTCTCCTTCCAGAAGTTGCTTCTGTTCAGATATTTCGTCCCAGCAATGAGAAGGTAATTGGTACACTATGTGTAGACAGTTATTTTCCACGCCCACCAAGAATCCAACTTCAGAGAGGACTTTTATAGAATAGATATCAATTTATCTCACTCGGAATCTTGTTATATAAAGAAGACATTCGCATAATTAATGTTCACACTGTCAATATTCACATGGTCATAGAATTCTTCTCAAGTCCTATGTTTGAGCTTCACTCTCTCAATGTAGGACATTTGTTGACCAGGTTATAACATTAAAGCTTTAGAAAGAGTGTGAACTGTGGAAAGCCCCAGATCCTCCCATTAAAGAAGATTGTTTATAGACATCTTTTGAAGAGTCTGCATTTTCTTTTGGGTGCAGAGGACAGGTGTTTATTTGGGTTAAAAAGCCAAAAAACCTTTAGTAAGCATTTATGAATCAGGGAATATGGAAGACTGGATGATTAGGTGTTGAGACAATTGATTACCAGTCTGGACCAAATGAGTAACTCCAAAACTATAAAACAAAGTCATGTAGCATTGGTCGGGAGCCTGTTTGAGCCTACTGTAGGATGGATAACACATCTTCTCCACAAGCTGGGAGGAGCTGAAACTTATCTGGCGCTTCTGTGGTGGTTTGAATGTGAATGTATGTCCTTCATAGCCTGAAATGTTTTTATTTATTTGTTTGTTTGTCTATTATTTGCAGAGAGAGAGAGAGAGAGAGAGAGAGAGAGAGAGAAGAGGTGCATCAGGACCTCCAGCCACTGCAAATGAACTCCAGATGAATGTGTCACTTTGTGCATCTGGCTTTACATGGGTACTGGGGAATTGATTCCTGGTCATTAGGCTTTGCAGGCAAGTGCCTTAACCATTGAATAATCTCTTCAGCCTCCAGAAGTCCTTTTAAACACAAATTAAAATGGAATGGCTAATGAGAATGAAGGCTATGATTTGTTCTATAGTTTCCCAATTTGGAGATTTCCATGGTATCTAGTGTCCTCCTTTTGAACAGATGCACTGAGTGAAGAATTAAAATAGTATAAAGAGAAAGAAGAAAAGAATGGACACACATAGAGAAGCCGAAAGAGTTTTAGTTTAGTCTGCCTCTTTCAAAAGGACAAAAAGGCAATGTGTCCCAGAATCTTTGGGTCTGGTTGTGAGAACACTCTTTGCCTTTGTATACACATTCTTGTTTAAAAGCAGAGATCATGAGAGGGATAACTTAAGCTAGAAACACCTTTGATTTCTAGTGAGGCGAGAGGGAGAAGCAGAGTGAATTCTAGATCTGTGTTCTAAGAGTAGACATCTGTGAGTGTCCTTCAGTAGAACTATCCCAGGAGGTCCAAACTGATGCAGCTTTAAGACCTCGAAGTGATATAGAGGAGCCCACCTAACTCACAGCTTCCAGTATCTTGCGAATTGCGGAAACTTTTATGTAAAAGTCTTAACTATGAAACTCTAAGAAAATCAAACCAAGATTCTGGGAAGGTGGCTGTCAGTAAAGTGCTTGTCACACATTCGTGTAAAGGAGCCTGTTCTTCAGCTGCTTCAGCTCATCCCATCCTCATAAAGGCCACTCTGTTTTCCAGAAGAAGACACCAGACCTGAGAGGTGAAGAGCCTCCCTCAGGCTCACCCAGCCATTAAGGGGAGCAACCAGGTTCCAACTGAGAAGTGAGCTTCTAAACATTATTCTGTTTTCAGGCAATGTCACTTGTTCCTTGCAGAGTTATTCTCACAACAACCCTCTTATCAAGTGTGGTTAAGAGTCTACCTCCCAGATTCTAGAAGCTCAGTTCAACTAGCTACTATGTGGCAAACCTTAGATTAAATCCCAGAGCCCATGTTCACAAACCATCATATAAAGAAATGTTTCTTAACCGTTTGACAATTATGTCAGAAACGACAGCCTGAGTCACCTAACCTTTAGCTACTATTTGTGGCTCTTTGTATTACTCACAGTTTACAGCAACACCCACTTAATAGGCTTGTCCTGAGAGTTGGAGGCTTAGTGTTTGGCAGACAGCAAGTGGTTGACACATGGAAGTTATCATTATTGTTTATTGAGTGAATTCTGTGC
>PVHP010020036.1:0-31556 GCA_004024765.1 Zapus hudsonius
TTTTTTTCGAGGTAGGGTCTCACTCTAGCTCAGGCTGACCTGGAATTCACTATGGAGTCTCAGGGTGGCCTTGAGCTCACGGTGATCCTCCTACCTCTGCCTCCCGAGTGCTGGGATTAAAGGCGTGTGCCACCACACCTGGCTGCTGGTTTTCTTTATACCAGCTTACTTTAAAATTTTAAATGTGTGTTAGCCTTGTCTTAAGTAAGATTTGTGAAGCCAGGGTCTAATGTACTAGTTAAATACACAAAAGCACACATGCACACATCATGCGTATACATATATGTGAAAGTGTTATGGCCAGCCTTCCCTCATGCTGGCTTCTACAGCTGCAGATTTAACCAGCCATGGGTTGAAAACATTTGGAAAAAAATGTGTCTATACTGAATAGGTACAGAATTTTGTGGTCATTATTCCCTTAACAATACATTAGGAAAACGATGTACTTGGCATTTAATTAATTGTACTAGGTACTGAAATAATCTGGAGAGGATTTAAAGCAGTCCGGAGGATGTGTTCAGGTTAGATGCAAATATGGCAGCGTTTTGTGTAAGGAACTTGAGCACCATGGATTTTGGAATCTGCAGGGAGGCTGGAAACAATTCCCTGAAGAGATCAGGGGATAACTGGACAGGGAGAATGTACATGTAGCTCAGTGGCAGAAATGATGTACCCATCAACCCTTGCAAAGAGTAGCTTTAGTCTTCCCTTGCTTTTTTTTTTAATTATTCATCTGAGAGAGACAGACATAGATAGACAAGCAGAGACAGAGAAGAGACAGAGAGACTGAGAATGTACAGGGCCTCCTGCCACTACAAATGAACTCCAGACACATGCACCACTTTGTGCATCTGGCTTTATGTGGGTACTGGGGAATCGAACCCCTGGCTGCCAGGCTCTGCAGTCAAGCACCTTTAACTGCTGAGTCTTCTCCCCAGGCCTTCCCTTGTTTTACTGACAAGGCCCAGAGAGGTCTAGAGACTTGCTCAAGGCCACACAGCTCTAGGATTGGTGGCCAGCCCATGTGACTGCCAGCCCAGTACTCCTTGTCCAGGACCATGCTTCCTGTCTGTAGATGGCCAGCTCTGGGTGTGCCAGGCCTTCTTCCCTCCCCAGAGCACACTGGGATTCCTGGAGGTCTTTGGACAGCAATGCCAAACACAGAGAGATATCTTGAAAGGTGAGGCTGATGGTGGGCACACAGGCATCTTCTGTTCTCCGGTGCGGTCAGGCCTGGCCTCTGGTTATGACTGTCCTTTTCTGGGTGCCTGTGGTTATGGCAATACCTCAGGATTGGGGGAGTGCAGAAAGGTGGCCCAGAGGAGGGAGAGAGCAGGGCTCTGTGGCAGCCATTCCCTGGGGATCTGCTCACCGAGACAATAATTAGCGGCATCGGCTCCCAGCCTGGCAAGGAAGGTGGTCTCATTAGCGAGCCTTCCCCTGCACCGCCTCCTTCCCACCAGCAGGCTCCTGCCACCTATTGGCCCTGCTGCCAACACCATCACCCAAGATGCAGTGTAGAAAGACTGCCTTTCTCACAGGGCACACAGTGCCAGAGGGCATGTGTGCTGGCTGCTTGGGTGTATGGACACAGCCCACAGTGTCCTGAAGAGCTCACGCACATGGCCACACTTGCTTCACTGCCGCAGGTGCATGCACAGGTGTGTGTACCCTGGCACACACAGAGATGTGCACAGTAACACATCCATTCTCCAGACACACCACACATGTGGAATGTGGCTGCCTGCACACCAGTGGATGTGTGTGTATTCACCATGCACACACCCCTGCCTTTAGGTCCAGGAGTGCATGACTGCTCAGGTCAGGCCTGCAGATACGTGCAGAGGCACACGATATGCCCCGTACAGTGACATCCGAGGGACACATGCGCATGCAGACCACATACATGTTGCATTTTTCTTGGACTCTAACAAGGCCCCAGGGATAGGGCTGGTTAATTCCCTAGAGGAAGTGCAGAGACCAGAGCCGAGGACACATTTAATTAATTCTTATTATTCCTGGCAGAGGGAGAACGGGCAGGAAAGAAGGAGAGAGTGGACAGGCTGGAGGACACACAGAGAGGGAGGGCAGTTGGAGGGTGACCTGAGGAGCTGGGAGCAATGGTGGAGTGAGGAGGCTGAGGGACCTTCTGGGCCGAGGGGCATTGAGACTTGAGCTCTTGGCTATTCCTCAGCCCCAATCCCAGAACCAGTGGGTCCTTGAAGTCAAGCAGCTAGGCTGGGGTAGATCGTCCTTACGGGATCCTCAGAGCAGCCCCAGGGATGGGAACTGTTTCTTACTGGGTTTGTTGGTTGGAAATCTGCTCAGGGACCTTCAGTTCTCATCCCACTGCACTGGAGTGGGTGAAGGGAGGGTCCTCGGGGGCTCTTTTCACAGGAGATGCAACTGCCCCAGGGTTGTTTCTGGGGCACAACCCTTCTGGGTACCAGGACAGTTTATCACACTCCTCCTCCCTGACCACAGTCTGAAGATGAAGTCAGGGAGACACAGGAGAGAAAGGGACTCTGAGGGACAGGAAGGACAGAGCCAGGAGAGGGGAGGTGGGGAGAAGTGGGAGAATATAGGAATATAGACATGGCAGTGCACACCTTTAATCCCAGTACTCAGAGGCAGAGGTAAGAGTGTTGCTGTGAGTTCAAGACCAGCCTGGGATTACAGAATGAGTTCCAGGTCAGCCAGGGCTACCTCAGAAAATGAAAAAATAAATAAAGAAAAGAAAAGAGAATGGTGGGAGGTACAGGAACCAGAGATGAAAGATGGAGTGACAGAGAGGGAAAGAGACAGGTGTGAGACAGCGAGGCTGAGACCCAGAGCCACCCAGGAGCACCCAGAAAGAATCGGACAGAGGGACACAGACTAATGCAGAACAAAAAGGTACAAAGAAAGATCTGGAAATAGAGAGACAACCAGCTTCTGACACTTTTCCTGGCTGGAGGGAGCCACCTTCAGGTCCTCAAGCTCTAGGGAGGAACCCTGGCTTTGAGAGGATGTGCACTGTGATCTTGCTCAGGCCATTCACCCTCTCTGAGCCTTGTCTGCTGGTCTGTAAGCGGGGTTTCTGCTTCTGCCTCTGAGTGGTCTCAGGCTCCAAGGGGAGGCTGGCTGGGTGGCTTTCTTCCTGTACTCCCCTCTGGGTTATGTGGGGCTGAAGGTGGGAATAAGACATTCTCTCAGAAGCCCCCCTCCCCACCCCGAGATGGTAAAGAAGGAAGAGGGAGGTTTCTATGAAGCCAGGGTAATGTGCTGAAGCCATGCAACCCTGAGTGATGGAGCACTTGCTCTGAATATTGAAAATGCATAAATATCCATTTTCAGGTACCACGGCAGAATAAATACGAGGAGGGTGTGTGTGCAGCCCTCAGCTGTAATTTACCGGTTCTGCTCCCCTGGTAGCACGGGCAGTTACACTTGGTTGTCAGGAGCCTTTCAGGATGGCTTTACGACTGCCAGCTGCCACCTGGGTCCCTTCTGCTGGAGAAGTGGTTCCTGGGGACTGCTGAGAGGCAAAGGGTGACTGTTCCTGACCCTTCACTGTCCTGGGTCTTTGGGCCACTCCCACCATCTTCTCCTTGCTTGGGAGAAGCATCTCTTGGCTTGGGAGGGGGTAACCATGCCCATGTGAGGCCTGGCACGTGCCCAGCCCTGATACTCTTGGATATAATGAAGTAGTGCCAGTCCTGCCAGCGGGAGCTTCTAGAATGGGGAACAGAGACACCGCCCAGGTTCTACCTGAGAAGTCCATACCTGCAAGGGGACACTGAGACCCAGAGGGGAGAATCACATGGCCAAGGGCTCTCCTCCCAGTCTCCTGCATTGCTCAGCATACATGCCCAGCATTAAAAAAATTATTTATGTATTTGCAAGCAGAGAGAGATGAAGAGAAGAGAGACAGAGAGAGTGGGTGTGCCAGGACCTCTAGCCACTGCAAACGAACTCCGAATGCATGCACCACTTTGTGTATCTGGCTTTACGTGGGTACTGGGGAATCGAACCCCAGTCATTAGGCTTTGCAGGCAAGTGCCTTAACCACTGAGCCCTCTCACCTCTTTGGTGGCCTTCCTCCCCAGCACAGAAGTCTACTGGAGGACAGAGCATTTTCCATCGTTTGGCTATCCCAGGATCCCTGAGCTTCCTGCCCATAGGAGGCCTGAGGCGGGGTCCATTGCCTTGTGTGAGAGGAGGGAGCACACTGCCAGAGCTCAGTCAGGGAACCTTGTTTATAGGAAAGCATTGAATCAGAAGCCTGCCAGGCAGAGTAGCCCAGGGCTTAGTACAGAGCCAGCTGGGGGCAGGGGAGGAGGGATCAGGTGGGTGGTATGGGTCTGTGGAGGGCTGACTGAGCCTTGATGACACCCAGGTCTTCTGTCTTCTCTCTCTTTAAAATTTCTTAAAAATTTATTTGCAGGGAGGGAGAGAAGGAGAAAGAGAGAGAGAGAGAGAGAGAGAGAGAGAGAGAGAGAGAGAGAGAGAGAGAGAGAGAGAGAGAGAGAGAGAGAGACTAGGGCCTCTAGCCACTGCCCTAACAAACAAACTCCAAATGCATGCATTATTTTGTCCATCTGGCTTTACCTTGGTACTGGGAATCAAACCCGGCTCCTTAGGCATTACAGGCAAGTGCCTTAACTGCTGAGCCATCTCCCCAGCACTCTCTTCTCTTTTATTTCCATCACGGTCAACAGAGCATCCAAAGAGTGTCATCACTAGTGCAGGTCCAGGCCTCTCCTGCTGGGCACACAGACTTAGGACAGATCAACCTGTCAAATGACACTGGTTGGCTACAGTTGATGCAGCCAGTGAGAAACACGGCCAAAGCCGGTGTCTGTGGCCACCACGCTTATCTGCCCAAATTCTTGCTTCGAGCACAGAGTAAGTGCCAGAATAGCTTTTCAAGTGTGTTTCTGTGGTTTTTTTTGGTTGTTGTTGTTGGCTTACAGTCACCCTTCTCTCAGTTGTTCTGGGCCACCAGGGTAGAAGTCTTCAGGATACTGTTTCCAGACGCCCTGCTTGGCTGGCTCTGGGTCCAGGTGTCCTAATGGGAGGTCCTGGTATGTTCCCACACCTGCAAGTCACGAGGTTCTGGGGGTCTTATTCTCAGCAGCTCCAGTGGCACGTCTGGAATGCAGCGGTGAGTAGAGTTTCAGGATTCAGCTCAGACTCTGACACCCCTCCTCTTCCCATATGAGTCTTCTCAGCAACCCCTCCCCCCCAACCTCCCACAACCTTGTACAGTCTAGCCATCCGGGAGCTCCAGGGAACACCTCAGAACAAGCCCATAAGCCCTCATTCTTTTTTTTTTTTTTTTCTTTTGGTTTTTCAAGGTAGGGTCTCACTCTAGCCCAGGCTGACCTGAAATTCATTTTGTAGTCTCAGGGTGGCCTCAAACTCACAGTGATCCTCCTATCTCTTCCTGAGTGCTGGGATTAACAGTGTGTGCCACCAGGCCCGTCCCCTCATTCTTTCCTTCTTCTGGGAGGAGGGCTCTACCTTGGCCCAAGATGCCAGGATAAGCTCTTGCTCAGGGCTGGGGGAAGGCAGATCTCCTCTTATCTATTGCATGGGCTCGTTTCCAGAATGGATCTTTCTGGGTGACATGACCCAGCTCGAGGCCCAGCTGTACCGGGACCTCACCCTAGCATCCCCTCTGCTATTTCCCCCCTCAAGGGCTTTTTCAGCCTGCAGGCAGTTCTGTTTCCCTAGAACTCTGCATGCTGGCCATAAAGAGGCATGGTTTCAGACTCCGGTGACCTGAATCTATGGTTCCTTCTAAGACGTCCTGACTAGTGGGTCCACCTGGTTGAGTCCTTTCCACCAGGCAGAAGGTAAGGAAGGGCTAGTTTAGTTACCCAGGCCAGACATTCTAGCCTGCTCTGCTAGATGTCTTCCTCAGAATGGAGTGGGAGGAGCTGGGTTCCTACCATCTCAGGCCGCTGGTGACTGAGCTGGCATCACCCCCTCCTTCCCTATCTCCCTAAGACCCCAACAATGCCTGCTCTACACTGAGCACTCTGCTGGTCTTATGAGAAAACACGTTTTTTTTTTTTGTTTGTTTTTTGTTTTGGTTTTTCGAGGTAGGGTCTCGCTCTAGTCCAGGCTGACCTGGAATTCACTATGTAGTCTCAGGCTGGCCTCAAACTCACGGCAATCCTCCTACCTCTGCCTCCCGAGGGCTGGGATTAAAGGCGTGCACCACCACGCCCGGCTGGAGAAAACACATTAATAAGAGTCCTCACTGAGCCTGGTGGTCCATGACTGTAATCCTAGAATTTGGGGAAGCTGAGTTAGGAGGAACACAAATTCCAAACCTGCCTAGCAACCGAGCAAGGCCTTGTGTCAGAATAAAAGGTTTTGGTGGGATATAGCTCTGTCATAGAGGACTTGTGTGAAGCCCTGGGATTGGCCCCTATATCTGCTCTTAAGGGGCTTAGAGTCTGTGTGTTTGAGTGTGTTGTGTGCAGTACATATGCTCCATCAGATGCATGCTCACCGTGAGCATGTGTGTGGAGGCCAGAGTGGAATGTGGGTGCCATCTCCCCAGCCCCTTTAAAGTCTTTCCTGGGAGACAGCGAGTCCACAATGACCAATGCAAGGAATACAGAGCTCCTGGGCACAGAACAGGGAGAACTTAGCTCTTTCTGAGAAGTGAGGGGTTTACAGAGGGAGTGGGACTTGACACCTGGTTGGTTCTAGGGCTGCCTGAAGCATCCAAGTAGAATAGTTAGTAGAGCTCGAACAGTGGCAGGAGAGAGAGGAAGGACCTGGTGAGTCTATCTGGGTTGGTGAGGGAGTCTAGCGTTGTGGTGAATTGACCAAAACTAAAAGTGGTGAGGCAGGGTCAGCTCCTGGAGGGCTTCTTCTGAGGGTGTGGCTATTTTTAGCTGGCAGTGAGCATGGGCCCAAAGGGAGGGTCGGGAAGGCCAACTGTTGCCTGAGCTGTTCTTCTTGCCTGGGGTAGGGACAGCCAGCCATCTGGGCCCCCCGCTGGGTTCCCAGGGCCTACATTTAGCGCTGGGCAGACTCTGAGCCTTCTCCAACTTAACACCCCCGCTGCAGCCTGATGTCAGGTCTAAATTTAGGCTCCTGGCTGTGGGGCAGAAGAAGCTAGTCATGGGAATCGCTTCCACCTTTCATCTCTGACGATGAATGAACTGACACGCAGGACTGAAACCAGGGTGGGATAGGGTTTCCTTGTGGTAGCATGAACCCAGACCACCCTCCTGACCCAGCTTTGGGGGTTCAGGGGAAGGAGGGTGCTTACCTTTCTCTTGGCCATTCCTTCACACCCGGACCCTGTCAGATTCCCAGGGCAGGGAAGGCCAGGTTGGATCAGGCCACTAACGCCCCCCCTCTGACCCATTTCTCTGTCTCCTGCTTGCCCAGGTGCTTGCTTGGTTGCTTCTCTCCCTTGTTGCCATGGGAACCCCAGGTGGGTGAAGAGTGTGAGAGCTGAACTCCCTGAGGAGCTGGACTGTGGGTCAGGGGACACGTGTGGGACTGATCCCAGCCCAGGCTCTGAGCATTTTTGCCTTCTCTGGGCCCAGAGCCTCCACCTGGCTCTGCCCATGTATCCCCATCCTCACCTCCTTCCTCCCCCTCCTCTCCACAGCCCAGCAATCACCAAATGCAGACTGCTCACCCCACCTCCCTGATGCCCCTGAGACCTGTCCACTCTGCACCCTTCGCCTTGTCTGGTCACAGTGTGGTGTGTCTCCTTCCTTGGTTCTTCTTGGGGTCCTTCTTAATCCTTTGTTCCACCATGCTCAGGGGCCTGGTCGGCCCCTCCTTGTCACTCTGGGATCACAGACAGAGTCTGCAGTGGGTAGGTGGGTCTGTGTGCAGCCTCAGTCCCATGTTCTGAGGAACGAGTGTCTTCTTGGGGATCCCTGAAGCTGATTCCACATGGATTATGTTGGAAGAGTGCTGATATTGATACAGAAATTTTGGGGTGTCTTTGAGAGCATTGGAGTCCTTTGGGCTCTTTGGTGGGCAATAACTCAGGAGCTATGGTGCAAGAAGGTCACAGTCACACAGAACTTCCATTGCATTCAGTGGTCTGCTGTTCTTGTCTTATGAATTTCAATGAACAAACCCCACAGACCAGAGGTTAAAGTTTAGAGAGATTTTATTATAGAGATAGAGCTTAAGAGAATACAGAGTATTCCTGGAAAATGAGAAATTCCAATTAGAGACTCAGATTAGGGTCTTTTAAGGGAGCCCACTGGATGGGGGACTGAACAGATTAGTCCCGATGCCAGGTGTCTGGGTGGTGTCAGGTTCTTAGAAAGAGAACATTTACATTCCTTTCTCCTCTAAGAAAGGAAGAGATAAAACCAGAGGTACCTGTTCACTTTCCCTGGTGAGGTTTTAGGGAAAAAGAGATAAGGAAAAAAAAACTTCTCCCTTATAAGCCCAAGGACATTACTTTTGGTGGTGGTGGGGATGTGCTATTACCTCTAAAGTGTCTCAATATATCTCTCCCTTCCAGATGTTTGCACAACGCTTTACATACCAGTCAAGGGCTTGGAGAAGTGCTGGGAGTCAAGAGGTCTGGTTTGTCTTGGCAGTGAATAAGGAAGGTGTCCAAACAGCTAAAGGATTTCTATTTAGACCACACTGGAGGGACCCTGAAGTGTTATGATGTCCTGTCCCTTGGGATCCAGCACCCTGAGGCCTGTTCCCTCCTCTGGCTTCGAGGGCTCCCATGGATCTCATCTTGGCATGGAGTAGAAGAGGCTCAGGCCACTCTGTTCATGCTGCTCCCGTCCCATGGGCTTCTAGGATGTGTTTTGTCTAAACCTCACAGAGTTCTTTTAAAACTTGACCTGGTTGCCAACACTTAAAACCTGAGAGATTCCACAACAAATTCGGAATTTTAAACTTCTCCTAAAGCACAGAGAAGACCTATCAACACAGTGTGGAAAGTTCCTCTGTGGAATTGAAGACTGGCGCGAGCCATTTACATGCAAAACACCAAACCTGCAAGCAGATCGTGGCTCCTGACACCGCCCCGCTGAGCCCCTGCAAACACTTGCATTTCTGATCCCTGTCAGGGGGAATGTGGGGCTCTTCTCAGCAAATTCCTCTTTATGCTCTATCTGTCTGTCTATCTATCTATCTATCATCTCTCTGAAATAAATGCAAATATTTTTAAAAAATAATTTATTTACAGGGAGGAAGAGAGAGAGAGAGAGAGGGAGGGAGGAAAGGTGCACCAGGACCTCTAACCATTGCACTACTTTGCGCATCTGGCTTTATGTGGGTACTGGGGAATTGAACCCAGGTCCTTAAGGTTTTGCAGGCAAGAGCTTTAACTGCTGAGCCATCTCTCCAGCCCTGAAAATATTTTTTTTTTTTTTGCAAAAAGATGGGGCTGGAGAAATGGCTCAGGAGTTAAAGGTGCTTGCTTGCAAAGCCTGATGGCCTGGGTTTGATGTGGCCCCAGTACCCACATAAAGCCAGATGCACAAAGTGGGGTATGTATCTTTGCAGTGTCAGAAGGCCAATTCTCTCTCTCAAATAAAAATATTTTTAAAAAGTTCTCTTTATGGGGGTGACAGGCCTGGCTTACCCTTTGGCAGCTGGATGTCTTGCTGGTTGGCCATGGGAGGGTTCCTTACTGTCTATGAAGCACCATCATGCAAATCGAGCCAATAAAGGCTGGTCTGCCCTGCCCTCTCTCTAACCCAGGTTCTAGTGACGAGTGCCCAAGTGGCTGAACGTAGCAGGGCTGGGAGAGCATGCGGCAGGGCTTGCCTGCAGCCTCATCTCCTGTCACTGCCTTGGGCTAAGATGTCACCCTGGTAATCTGAGCATGCTGGGTGTGAAAATCATTCTAAAAGCTGAGGACAGCGTGGGACCAAGGGCGCTGGCACTTCTGAGCCTGCTCGCTGCTGCACAGAGTCCTCTCAAATAACCTGCTTGGGGTTACAGCTGTCGCCACCCAAACCCAGGAAAATCCAACTGGGGGCGGGTGGCCATGGGCACCCTCTTCTGTGCCCGGTGGCTTACAAGAGACAGAAGGGCAGGGTAGGGGCTGGTGAAGGCAATTGTCCTACTGGAAGGGAGGACTGGACTTGACGTTCCTAGTCCCAGGAGGACAGCTGAGGCTGGCCTGCCTCTCCCCAACATCCTCTTTGGAACCCCATCTCTGCCTGGAGGGTGAGCTTCAGGTGGCAAGGTACCACCTAAAGATTCCACAAACCCCCAAATAAGTACCATCTGCTGGGGATTAAGTATTCAAACACCGGAGTCTATGGGGGACATTTGACATTCAAACCACTACAGAGTGGTTGCTAGGGTTAATTCAGTGAATGTATATCTGTGTCATATCATACACACACACACACACACACACACACACACACACACACACACACGACAGAGTCTGAAGCATAGTGTTAATAAATGTTAACTATTATACTTATTACTTCATTACCAGATTACAGAGCCTTTTGAGGTTTCAGTAAAATATATTGACCCCTGTTCAGAAAAAACCTGCACCCATATATCCACCTTAGTGCAGTCCCTCTGAAGCTCATGTATGCCATGATTAAGAACCCATGACCAGCTGGAGAGTTGGCTGAGTGTTTAAGGTGCTTACTTGCAAAGCCAAACCCCAGGTTGAAGCCCCAGTACCCACGTAAAGCCAGATGCACAAGGTGGCACATGTATCTGGAGTTCCTTTGCAGTGGCTAGAGGCCCTGTTGCACCCATTTCTCTCTCTTTGTCTCTCTTTGTCTCTCTCTCTCTGCTTGCAAATAAATAAAACATTTTAAAAAAACCCATGACTAAGCTGGACATGGTGGTTCATGCCTGTAATCTCAGCACTCAGGAGGCTGAGACAGGAGGATTGTCATGAGTTTCAGACAGCTTGGGCTAGAGTGAGATTCTGCCGACAGACAGACAGACAGACAGACAGACAGACAGACAGACAGGCAGGCAGGAGGCGGGCAGGCAGACACATGACTAAGAGCATTCTGACTCTAATGTGCTTTTTGTGTGTTGGGTTTTGGTGTGTGGTATGCAGTATGCACGGCATACGTGTATGCGGGGTGTGCATGAGTACATGCAGATGTGTGGGCCCCCAGTGCAGATGTGTGCCTCATGCACAGGTGTGCAGAGGCCAGAGGAGGACATCGGGTGAGCTCTTCTTTTGCTGTTTGGTCCTATCTTCCCAAGAAAGAGTTTCTCACTGAATTGGGAGCTTCCTTGTTTTGGAAACAAGCACATTTAACATGGGGCCACCTCCCTAGCACCCTGCTCCCTGGTTTTTGGTTAGACTGGCTGACCAGTGATCCTTCTGTCTCTGGGATTAAAGGCATGTGTGGCCAAGCCTGTTTTTTTTTCGAGGTAGGGTCTCACTCTAGCCCAGACTGACCTGGAATTCACTGTATAGTTTCAGGCTGGCCTTGAACTCATGGCGATCCTCCTACCTCTGCCTCCCGAGTGCTGGGATTAAAGGCATGTGTCGCCACGCCCAGCGATGCCTGGCTTTTTACATGGGTGCTGGGGCTCAGACTGGGCTCTCCATACTTGTGCTCTTACCCACTGAGCCGTCTCCCCCAGGCATTGAGTGCTTTAAAAAAAAAACCAAAACTTTGGCCAAATTTATATATGCAAATGGTTTTAAAGGTCCAAAAATGAATAGTCATTCCCAATCAGACCTACCACCTACGTGACCCTTTCCCTCCCAGATACTTCTCTCCCTCTCTGACACTGACCTTGGATGTGGCTACAGCCCAGGTGCTGAGCTGTGATGCCTGGACTTAGAGTATGGCTGCTCCAGATTCCCCCTTGGCTATGGGGCAACTCTGCCTCTGTGTGCCACCTTCTAAACTCTGGGACTGCGCTTCTGAGTGACTGAGATCTACTGGTGCTTTGGTTCCCTTCTGCCACTCTAACCTACAGTCCAGAGATTCCCTCCATCCTGGCCTGGGTGGTCTCCCTTGCCTCACCCTGTTCTTCATGTCAGAGTGACCTTTCATGTACCATATCCTCCTGGGCCTCAAACGCCTCACCAGCACCCCAGTGGAAGCAGTAATGAAGTCTGCATTAACGTAGAAGGAGAAACACTCTTGCACACACAGAAAAAAGCCGAGTTCTTCCCAGTAAATAGGACATCATCAATGGGGTTCTTGGATTGGTCCTGGGGTTTGTGAGGGACTCTGCAGGAGCCAAGCCTGAAAGTGCCCCTGGGATGGGGGTGCGGAGGAGGAGACGGCTGGGCCAGAACCCCTCTTATGCAAATGCATTAAAATGAGGCTTTGTGGCAGTTTTGACAAGCTGCCAGGAACAAAGGCTCTCTGATCCTCTTGTCTCATCTCCCCAACCAGCTGGCTAGAATGAGAGGTTCCCTGGGGGCTGGAGGAGGGGCTGTGGGGAATGGAATCTCAGGCCCTGCCTGGACTTTAGGGAATCAAGAGCAAAACACACACACACACACACACACACACACACACATCTGAGCATCTGAGCTCATTTTTTTGCACTCTCTTATACCCTTTGGCAAGATGCCCATACCTAGGAAAAGAGATATAAGCCAGGCTTGATGGACCAACCCTGTATTCTTTTCTGTTTGGGAGGCTCAGGAGATAGGATCACAAATTCAAGGCTTGCCTGGACCATAGTGAGTTCAGTCAACCTAGGCAACTTAGTGAGATCCTGTCTCAAAATAAAAAGTATTTTAAAAAGATGGGCTAGGGAGATGGCTCAGTGGTTAAAGGAGCTTGCTTGTAAAGCCTGAGGGCCCAGGTTCAATGCCCCAGCACCCAGATAAAATCCCCCTCACCCAAGTAAAAGCTGCATACAAGGTGGTGCATTAATCTGTGATCTCAAAGCACCTACAACCATGGGAGGTGGAGCCAGTAGACTCCAGCTAATCTGATTTTCATTAGAAGTCTGGCAAGAGACCCTGTCTTCAAAGGTGGAATACAGACACCTCAAGGTTGTCCTCTGACCTCCCCATGCATGCTGTGGCATGCACCCCTCTCCACACATTTAAATAAAATAAAATGAGGGCTGAGGATATAGCTCAGTGGTAGAGCACTTGCCTAGCATATGGACTAGGTTCAGCCCTCAGTATTGCCAAAACAATAACAAAAAAGCCATCTCCTTTTTGGCAGGTCCAGGGATAGGTTTCCAGTTGATTCTAAGCAATCCTGTCTTTTTCTTCTTTCTTTTTAAGTGGACTTCAGATACAGAGAATTGGTCTAATCACATTCCTGGTTATTACACTCTTTCATCATGGGCCCATGCAGGGCCACTGTAATTACTTGATTAGTCTGTTTGCTTATACCAATAAAACAAACACCTTTGAGTCAGACCTCATCTCAGGATATTTGCACCTCATTCATCAGATCCCCAGCTTGACCCTCAGGGATAATCAGGACACTGAATTGTGTGGTTATCATTTTCTTGTATTTTAAAATATAATTTTATTTTTATATCAGTGAGAAAAACAAGGTTGCATCTATAACAACAAAACAAAACAGAAACGCCTTCATTCTCAGTCTCAGTGGCTTAAACTGACCAGTTTGTTTCTCTGCCAGGGCAGATTGGCAGAGGACATTCAGGGATTCAGGCATGTGCCTCAGCCATGATCTTGTGACATTGCCATTTCTACTCAGAGTGCTCATGTTTGCTTTGGTAGCAGGGGTTGAGGGGAGAGAGAAGAAGAGCTATAGACTTCAGCTCTTACATGTTTCTGCCCCGATGTGACACCGAGCACTTTTGCTGACATTTTACTTGCCTCCACTGTTTCCAAGGCTACCTCTAGTTACAACAAGGCCTGTACCTAAACTGAAGGAAGAACCTGAGGTCTTGTTGTACACGAGTGATGTCACCCAGCCGTGTCATATCCTGGATGTCTTAACAATGTGCTGTTGATTGGAACTGTTGTGACCTTTATAGAAATGCCATCATGGCCTGGGAAGATGGCTCAGCAGTTAAAGATACTTGCTTGCAAAACCTGATGGCCTGGGGTTCAGTTTCCCAGTACCTACGTAAGGCCAAATGCACAAAGTGGTGCATGTGTCTGGAGTTCATTTGCAGTGGCTGAAGGATCTAGAATGCTCATTCTCTCTGCTCTTCTTTCTCTCTTTCTGCTTGCAACTAACTAACTGACTATTTTTAAAGGGCTTCATTATCTATGGAGATAGCTCAGTGGTTAATTAAAGTGCTTGCCTGCAAAGTCTAACAACCTGGGTTTGATTCCTCAGTACTCCAGATGCACAAAGCGGTGCATGTATCTGGAGTTCATTTGCAGTGGCTGGAGGCTCTGGAGTGCCCATTCTCTCTCTTCCCCTCTTTCTCTCTCTCTCCTTGCAAATAAATAAATAAATAAATAAATATTTTTTAAAAATAAAAGGGCATCATGGCCTGGAGAGATAGCTCAGTGGTTAAAAGTACTTGCTTTCAAAGCCTACGAGTCCAGTCCAGGTTCAATTCCCTAGTACCCACATAAAGCCAGACACACAAAGTGGCACATGTATCTGGAGTTCATTTGCAGTGGCAGGAGGCCATGAGATACCTATTTTCTATTTCTCTGATTGCAAAATTTAAATTTAACAAGAGGCATCATGTCACATATCATATGTGATCTTCCAAGTTTTGCCTTTTCACTCAACCTTATGTTGTGAAAATCTCGTGGATGTGGGAGGCAGCTGTAGTTTATTTTTTATGTCTTTTTGTGTTTGTTGTTTATTTTATTTTATTTTTTTGAGATAGTGGCTTACTTTCATCCTGGCTGACCTGGAACTCACTCTGTAGTCCCAGGCTAGCCTCAAACTCACAGTGATCCTCCTACCTCAGCCTCCCGAGTGCTGGGATAAAAGGTGTGCACCACCACACCCATGCCAGGCTTAGCTATTGTTTTTAAGATTTCATTGTGGTACAGTTTTTCCATGGAATAATTCTACCTTCATTTATCCATTTTCCTTTCAAAGTACATTTGGATAATCCCAGTCTTTTTTTTTTTCTTCTTTTCCTATAATGAATACTGCTGCTGTGAACAGTCTTTCTTTGAAAGTTCACTTGGATTTCATCATTGGAACTGCAGGTTTGGTGCTACTTACTCAGGGCTCACTAACACTCCATGCAGCTCCTGCCTCAGGAGTCGGGTCCCTTACCAGGCAGCTCAGCCTCTTAGCAGCGGAGGAGGACAAGGACACCTTAGCTTCCCATCGTTCCCTCCAGACAGCAAACTAACGAGCAAGGACATGACAGCAACTGCTGTGTCTTAAAGCCCTCGTCTCTCAACAGGAAGCAGGGCCATTGTACAGTTAAGGACAAGCGTATCACACATTAAGCTTTAGTGATGAAATATATACTATGCTGAGTGCTGAGACAGGAAGAACAATTCATGTGCAGGACACACATTTATTTAGTTATTTTTATGTGTCTATCTCTGTTAACCTGGGCCACAGAGATAAGGTCCCTGCCCTCAAGAAGCTCATAGTCTAGTGACAGACATGGTACATTATCAGATAGGTTACTCTATGGACCGATATATGTTGCGGAGGTGTGTAAGTTTCATTGTAATTTTGGAAAGCTAAGTATGTCTAGTCAAATAGATGTCTAGTTCTCCCCTCCCCTGGTGTGATTTTATCTGTGGCAACTCAGCATCTTCTGTATATAGAATATAACAGGAATCCCAACCCTGGTTGGTGGATTATCATTTTTATAGCTCGTAAAGTTGCTAAGCTAATGCCTGTGTTTTAAATTCTAGTTGGGTCATTTTAAAATGTCCCTAGGGAGATGAGGTGGCTACAGCTTTCAGCTGTTCTTTTGATTTTCTTCAAGTCCTTGTCTTCCTCCTGTTTTTTTTTTTCTCTCTCTCTCAGTTTCTGGTGGACCAAAATATCACTACTTCCTCTTGGGAAGTTAACATTAAGCTTGACCCTAATGTGGGAGCCAGACCTCTCCTGTTTTGGAGCCATGGTTTAGATTAGATATAAACTGCTGGGGAAATAACCCAAATATACTTCTAATCAGTGATATACTTGTTGTTACTGCCTTAATTAAGAATGTAAGTATTCCTACAGGAAGGAAGCGACTTGGAATCCTTATTGTATGTCTGATCCTACTTCAACCGGGTAACATCAACATCAAAATGAGTACCTTGGGCTAGAGAAATAGCAGTTAAGGCGCTTGCCTACAAAGCCTAAGTACAAGAGTTTGATTCCCCAGTACCCACATAAAGCCAGATAAACAAAGTGGTGCATGCATCTGGAGTTTGTTTGCAGTGGCTGGAGGCCCTGGTGTGCCCATTCTCTCTCTCTCTCTCTCCCTGTCTGTCTCTGCTTACAAATAAATGAAAAAAAATTTTAATGTGTACCTTGTTGCAGGTAGCTGAGGAGATGCTAGTGTCCAAAGGAGGGTGGTTCTGTGTCTGTCTGTGCAGGGAGCACAGAGGAGGAGAATTCAGAGAGAGAGAGAGAGAGAGAGAGAGAGAGAGAGAGAGAGAGAGAGAGAGAGAGAGAGAGAGAGAGAGAGGTGCCACAGCTCCTTGCCGAGGCTAGCCTTTGAGTAGTCTTGAAAAACCAGTGATGTCAGCCAGGAAAGGAAGGGGATTCTGACTTCCATGGAACTCAGAGAGCAACATGTGCTAATGCATTGAGACAAGACAGGATCTGGTGTCAACTGGAGGCCACGAGCCCTTTGCAGTGGTTATGGTGGAGGACATAATCCATGCTCTGTAAGACTTCCAATTCTCATTCTATGCATATGGCCTTTTGAAGTTAAATTGGGGAATAGGGCTTGGAGAGGTGGGTCAGTGGTTAAAGTCTACCAGCCCTCAGTTCAAATCCCCAGTACCCACACAAAGCCAGATGCACCATGACCTAGCACACCTATACTCTCTCTCTCTCTGTCCCTGCCTCTGTCTGCCTCTCTCACTCTCAAACAAATAAAAATATTACAAATAAATCAATAAAATTAGAGAATGATAGTAGGGGCCTTGGGTGACACTCAGTGGATAAATACATATATGACATTTATGGACATATGTATTTAAGGGTTTTTTAAATTAAAAAAATTTTATTTATTTATTTGCAAGGGGGAAGAGAGAGAGAGAGAGAGAGAGAGAGAGAGAGAGAGAGAGAGAGAGAGAGAGAGAGAGAGAGAGAGAGAGAGAGAGAGAGAGAGAGAGAGAGAGAGAGAATGGTAGCGACTGCAAACAAACTCCAGATGCATGCACCACCTTGTGCATCTGGCTTTACATGGATACTGGAGAATTGAACCGCAGTCATTAGGTGTTGCAGGCAAGTGCCATAACCGCTTAGCCACCTCTCCAGCCCTGGGTATACTGTTTTAACCATCTTTAAATGTATCATTCAGTAGTATTAAGTACACAATGTTAGGTAACCATGACCACAATCCATTTCCAGAACTTTCTCATCTCAAACAGAAAATCCCACTCATTAAATAATAACTTCTCACCTTCTCTCAAGCCCTGGTCACCTCTGCTTTCTGTGACTTTATCTATTGTATTATAACGCTGCTATCAATTCTTCTGGGGAGTTGACGTAGGTAGAATGATACAATATCTATTTGTGTCTGGCTGGTTCTTTTTTTTTTTTTTTTTTGAGGTAGGGTCTCAGTCTAGCCCAAACTGACTTGGCATTCACTATGTTGTCTCAGGATGGCCCAGGGGACACTCACAGCAATCCTCCTACCTCTGCCTCCTGAGTGCTGGCATTAAAGGCGTGTGCCACCATGCCTGGCTAGGTTTATTTCATTTGGCATAATGATTTCAGAACTTTCCTTTCTGTGTATAGCTACATATTATTATTGATGGAATTTTGACCTTTTTCCTATAATAAACACAGGGCTGGGCTGCTGAGCAGTTTTCCATAGGAGAATCACATACATAGGCTGCTCTCTGGACTTGTGTGAGAGGCTGGGTGAGGCCTGATGCTTGAGGTTTCACCCTCCTGGACCCCTTCTGAAGCCCCCAAGGCCCTTTCCATCTTCTGCATGTTCACAGTTGAACAGTGCAGCCTGATGTTCTTTAGGCCTTTGGAAAGTTCAGGCTGCCTGACCCCTTTGGGATTCCTGCATCCTCAGCTCCTTCCTTCTGTGCCCCATGGCCCAGCTCAGTGCTGGCTGAGACTTTAGCAGACACTGGATTAGAGAGAGGGCAGGGAGAATTTACAATTTCCCCCGTTTTTGTCTCCCCCATCCCACTCCACTCCTCCCTCCCAAGAAGCCTCACCCCACTCCCTCTGCCCCCTGGCAAGTTTCATCTGTAGAGCTGGGGTTGAAGGCGACAGAACAAGCCCCAGGGGTGTCAATAACAGGGTTATAATCCAGCGGGATGAGTCTGAGCTCTCTAGAGTCTCATAGCGTTTTTCCAGCCCCGGCCACTTTATTACCGTAGCGCTGAGTGATGGGGCTCCGGGGAGCTGTGGCTTCAGCATCCATGCTCCCGGCTTGCAATTGATCACTCTGCAATTGGGCAGAGCGAATTCATGCAGCTTCCTGCTTCCTGTGTTCTGATCCATCCTTTCCTCCTGTCTTCTCTTCTGGGCAGTGGGGATCTGGTCCCCATAGAGGTGTGGGCCTCTGGAATGTGAGGTGCCAGCTGCTACTGCTAACCCTGGAGGCTGGGACTTGGGGTTTCACACTCAAGGCTTTCCTGGAGGCCAGACTGGGACTTGGACAGGTGGTTTGTCCTTTGGGACTTCTGTTGTTTTCAGAGCCGAACAGAGGATTTGGGCAAGTTGTGTACTGAGGCTCTTTTCAGTTTTCAGCTCTGAGTGCTTGTTGGCACTTTTTAAAAAAAAAAAGTATTTTATTCATTTATTTATTTGAGAGAGAGTATAGAGAAAGAGGCTGAGGGAGAGAAAGAGAGACAGAGACAGAGAATTGGGTGCACCAGGGCCTCTAGCCACTGCAAATGAGCTCCAGATGCATGTGCCCCCTTGTGCATCTGGCATATGGGGACATGAACTTGGGTCCTTATGCTTTTGCAGGCAAATGCCTTAACCACTAAGCCCCCCCCCTTTTTTTAATTTAATATTTATTGTCCATAATGAGTTACATTAAGCCCCCCCTTTTTTTGAGGTAGGGTCTTGCTCTATGTTGACACTTTTTATATGGGGGTGGAGACATGGTCATATGTAACCCAGGCTGGCCTGGATCTGGCCATGTAGCCAAGAATGACCTTGAACTCCTGGTGCTTTTTCTGAACACCTGCCACCACCTCCCGAGTGTTCCATGGCATTAAAAATCAAGCAAGCAAACAAACAACTTCAAAGTGAACTGTCCAGGGTTTTCTTCTAAGATCCACATGTGAAGAAATGGGGTGGAAAGAGGTGAGGGCGGCATGCGGCTCCTGCCTTCCTTTCACCAAAGAGCATCACTCTTCTTTTTGAGGAAAAAATAGCACCTGTCCCTGGCCAGTGGGTCAGTACCTTTCCTCAGGGCTGCCTTAGAGTCTAACCCACTGGGGATGAACAAGCTTGGCAGGCAATCAGATACCACCTTGGCTCAGTAAATAGGGTCCAGCCCACCCAGGGACATAGGGGGCAGGACAGGCCTGCAGAGAACCAACAGCCATCTCCAGTCCTGCTCTAAAGTGCTTGTAGAAGGCTGTCAGATGTCTGTATGGAAGATCCCTGGGGAAAGACATTTCACAGATGAGGGAATTTACCAGGCTAGAGTTTCATAAGCACAATATTGGGCCAAGTCATTCTCGCGAGAAAATGTCAATGATTTATGTTCCTCCCAAGCAGGTGGAGATATTAACTAAAGGGCACAAGGCCTTACAAGGCCTTGCATTAAGCAGCCACTAAGAACTGCGATTTTCTTCTCTTTTCTTTTTTTAGGTAGGGTCTCACTCTTTCACTCTAGCCCAGGCTTACCCGGAATTCACTATGTAGTTTCAGGCTGGCCTTGAACTCACAGTGATCCTCCAACCTCTGCTTCCCAGGGCTGGGATCAAAGAGGTATGCCACCACACCCGGATTGTGATTTTCTTAAAAAGAGATCCCCTCCCCACCCATCTAGATTGAACGCTTTATCTCTGGTTCTGTAAGAAAAGCACCTTCTTGGTTTTCCCACCATGTCTACCTCAAATACCAGGTGAGCTCTGGTAGTCACAGCTCTGTCTTTTCAAGTTAGATCAGACTCCCCAGGGGAGAGTAAGGGAGCCTGGATTGCTAGGTACTGTCCCCTAAGACACTGGTATGAGGTCTTGTACATAAGATCAGTCTGAATCTTCCCAGGAAGGAGACTTAAAGGTAAGATTCTTCACAGTCCTCCTGGAAGTAATCTGGGGAGAAACAGGAAAAACAGGTGATGGGGGTAATAGTTATACCTCCAACCCTTAAATTTTCCTTTCTTTTAAAAAAATTATTTATTTATTTATTTATTTATTTGGAGGTAGGGTCTCACTCTAGCCCAGGCTGAACTGGAATTCACTATGTAGTCCCAGGCTGGCCTCGAACTCACAGCAATCCTTCTACCTTAGCCTCCTGAGTGCTGGGATTAAAGGCGTGCACCACTATGCTCATATATATATGTGTGTGTGTATATATATAAATGTGTGGTGATATATATATATATATATATATATATATATATATATATATATATTAAGAGAATGAATGGGTACACCAGCCTTGCCACTGTAAATGAACTTCAGGCACATGTGTCACTTTGTGTAAATGATAAATGGGTATTAGGAAATTGAACCTGGGTCCTTAGGATTTGCGGGCAAGTGCCTTAACAGCTGAGCTATCTCTCCAGCCCCAGTCCCTCCTTTAAAAAAAGCCAAATAATAGTCTGTTGGTTGTATATAATGCATTTTGCTTATCCATTCGCCTGTTGATAGATACTTGGGTTACTTTCATGTTTTATCTATTTCAAATAATGCTGCTATGAACACAGGTGTACAAATGTCTCATCAAATCCCTACTTTCAATTCTTCTGGGAAGCAGAATTGTCAGATCATATTGTAATTCTAATTCCAAGTTTTTGAGGAATTGCCATACTGTGGCTGTATCATTTCACATTCTTATCAACATGGGGTAATTTTCAGGACAGACCATATGTTAGGCTGCAAATAAAGTCTCAATACAATTAAAAAGGTAGATAGGCTACAAAGTACCTATTATGACTATAGCAGAATGAAGTTAGAAGTCGATAATGAAAGTAAAACAAAATCTCACAAATTTTTGGAAATTTTAAGTACATAATCTTATGTAACCAGTGGATCAAAAAGGAAATCAGGGGCTGGAGAGATGGCTCAGCGGTTAAGGCACTTGCCTCCAGTGCCCAAGGCCCCGGGTTCAATTCCCCAGGACCCACATAAGCCAGACCCACAAGGTGCGCGCTCTCTCTCTCTCCCTCTCTCTGCTTGAAAACGAATTAATAAAATATTTTTTTAAAAAAAAGGAAATCAGAAGCTGGGCATGGTGTGGTGGCATACACTTTTAATCCTAGCACTTGGGTAGTAGAATCACCAAGAGTTAGAGGCCACCCTGAGACTACATAATGAATTCTAGATCAGCCTGGGCTAGAGCAGGACCCTACCTTGAAAAACAAAAAAACAAACAAACAAAAAAGATCAGAGGCTGGAGAGATGGCTCAGCAGTTAAGGTGCTTGCCTACAAAGCCTAACAACCTGAATTCTATTCCCCAGTGCCCTCGTAAAGCCAGATGCACAAAGCGGCACATGCGTCTGGAGTTTGTTCGCAGTGACTGGAGGCCCTGGTGCATCAATTTTCTCTGTCTTTCTCTCTCCTCTCTCTATCTCTCTCTGCTTGCAAAGAAATAAAAAATATTTTTTAAAAAAATTAAAATATTTAAAAAAAGAAATCACAAGGAAAATGCCTAGAGGTAAATGAAGATGAAAACATACATCCAAAAATTTATGCGATATCATAGAAGAAATATTGTTTCAATTAACTTCTAGTTGTGGAGACAAAATACCTGACAAAAATCAGTTTAGGGGAGGAAGTGTTTATGTCAGCTTACGGTTCCAGGTTACAGTTCATGGCAGGGGAAGGCATGGAGGCAGGAACTGGTCACATTCAGTCTAACAGAAAGGCTGTAGAGCAGAGCCATGAATGCCCAGTTAACTCTCTCATTTTATTTCTATCTAAAAATGTTTTTGTTTACTTGTTTATTTGCACATGTGAGTGTGTGTGCGCGCCAAGGTCTCTTGCTGCTACAAATGAATGCTGGATGCTGGCATCACTTTTTGAGCCCACTTTACATGGGTGCTGGGGATCTTTACATGGGTGCCGGGGAATCACACTCCAGCCTGCCGGCTTTGCAAGCAAGCATCTTTAACTGCTGATTCATCTCCCAAACCCTGCTTTCTTTTCCTTCTTCTTTTTTTAAAAAAATAGTTATTTACTTGCAAGCAGAGAGGGATAGAAGATCAACAGAGAGAATGGTGCACCAGGGCCTTCAGCCACTGCAAACAAACTCCAGACCTTGTGTATCTGGCTTTATGTGGGTACTGGAGAGTCAAACTCAGGTCATTAGGCTTTGCAGGCAAATGCCTTAACCACTGAGCCATCTCTCCAGCCCCTGCTTTCTCCTTTTTAATCGTTCAAAACCCCACCCCTGGGATGGTGCTGCCACCCACTGTTAGGATGGATCCTCCCTCCTCAACTAACCTAATCTTGAAAATCCCTCACAGATGTGACCAGAGACTTGTTTCCATGGTGATTCTAAATCTTGGTTAAATTGGCAAGCAGAGATTAGCCATCACAAGTACTTAGGGAGAAATTTATAGCACAGATGTCTACATTCAAACATCAGAACTAGGGGCGGGGAATGGAACTCAGTCAGCAGAGTGTTTGTCTAGTATGTACCAGGCTCTGGGTTGGATCACCAGCACCACCTCAGACCATCAGCACTGATTGATGACACACTCTTTTAATCCCAGCATTTGGAAAGTGGAGGCAAGAGGTTGAGAAGTTCAAAGTCATTTGTGGTTACATAGCAAGTGTGAGGCCAGCCTGGGCTACAGGAGACCTGGCCAAAAAAGAAAAGAAGAAATGAAATGAAAAGAGGGCTGGGGAAATGGCTCAGTGGAAACGCTTTCTGTGCAAATGTGATTATCCTGGTTTGGATTTCCAGAACCCACATAAAAGCCGTGTGATGGGATAGTGGGCATCTGTAATCCTAGCACAGCTGTGGATGAGAGGGAAGGAGAGACAGGAGAATATGCTGAAAGCTCAGGGGCCAGCTGGCCTGGTAAAGAGAGCAGTGAACAAGATGAAGGGGACGGCAAGGACTGGCACCTGCAGCTTGCCTGCTGACCTCCACAGGCACACCATGGCACATGCATGCCCACACTCACACACATGAGCATAAACACACACCAAAAAATAAGAATGAGAAAATGTAAATGGGCTGGGGAGATTACTCAGCAGTTAAAGGCATTTGCTTGTAAAGCCTCTTGGCCTGAGTTGGATTCCTAGACACCTACATAAAGCCAGATGCAAAGTACTGCAAGTGTTGGTATACACGCACCCATATATACAACATAAATAATGGAAAAAAGAAAAAAATATCTTATTATATTCTTTTTCTATTTAATTTATTTATTAGAAACACACACACACACACACAGAGCGTATGGGCGTGTCAGGGCCTCTTGCCACTGCAAACAAACTCCAGAGACATGTGCCACTTTGAGTATCTGGCTTTACATGGGTTCTGGGGAATCAAACCAAGGCCATCAGACTTAGCTACTGAGCCATCTTCCCAGCTCAAGAAAAAGATCTTAAATCACTCTTTCTTTCCCCTTCCAAATACCCACTCCACTGACTCTCTTCTTTCTACAGAGTCTGTTTTCTATCTTGATGTCATAATTTCCCCCCTTATTATTCAGGTCTTGTGTAAGTAGTATCAGCCACTGTGAGGTCAGGGATGCCACAACCACTTTTGTCTGGAAGACAGTATTGCAAAGAATACATCCCCTTTCTTTGACTCTTACATTCTTTCCACCACTGTGATGGTTAAGTTTTGTTGTCAACTTGGATCTTTTTAATTATCTTGAGTGGGTCTCTGAGGATGTTTACAGGAAGGCAGCCTCTCAGTAGGGGGAAAAATGTAAAGAAACTCAAAGAAGCTAGAAGTAAACATCCTTTCCTGTGTGGGCAGTGCAGGAAGGAAATTCCAGAGACTCAGGAAGCCATTAAGTCTGGGAAAGGGTTGTAAGACTCCCACCCTAAGGCTATATAAAGGAGAAGAAATTCTCTTTGGCCCTCCTGCTTGTTTGCTATTGTGTGTATGGTGTAGGTGAAGGGTTTTTCTCTCTGCTTGGACCTGTGAAAGAGGGAAGTGAGGAACTTCCCCTCAATCTGTCATTTCAATAAATACTTTCCTCCCCCAAATTGTGCCTGGTTTGAAGATTCATCCCAGCGGCGTGTGGCTGACTACGACAACCACCTTTTCTGCACTGGTCCCTGAGCCTTGGAGGGTGTGATAGAGATGTCTCAGTGCTGAACACTCCACTGTGACTTCTTCTCAGCATTTTGTTGAGTTTTGAGTCTCCTCAGTGGTCACCACCATCTGAAAAGGGACGTTTCTCTAACTAAAAGTGAGAGTAGTATTAACAGAAGGGCATAAACATGGATATTTAGAGGCAGCTTGGTGGGCATAATTATACCCATTTGGCTGGACACCTTGGTATATTTTTGCTTGTTCTTTTTTAAAATTAGTTAATTAATTAATTAATAAGCAGAGAGAGATAGAAGAGAGACAGACAGAAAGAATGGGTATGCCAGGGCCTCCAGCCACTGCAAATGAACTCCAGGTTCATGTGCCTCTGCACATCTGGCTCTATGTGGGTAGTGGGGAATTGAATGTCAGGCTTTTCAGTCAAGTGCTTTAACTGCTGAGCCATCTCTCCAGCCAACTTTTGGTTATTCTTATTTCATATATCTTATTCTGTATTTCCTCTTTTTTAAAAAGGTTTCTGAACAGGCTTATAGTAGGTCATTTTAAGATTACTTTCCTTGTCAGCAATAAATATGTCCTCTGTTGATTTTGCTTTAACATTAATCTTTATGTGTTTTGAAATTTTGCTCTGCAAGCTCATCTTCAGAGCAAATGTTTCTGTCCTCCTTTCTCTGTAATGCGGGCTTTTCAGTTGCTCTCCTCAGTGCCCTTATGATCCAGCACAAAACTAGGTCTTAAATTATTTTTAAACTTTTGGTGTTTTTTTTAGGTAGGGTCTAGCTCTAGCCCAGGCTGACCTAGAATTCACTATGTAGTCTCAGGCTGGCCTCGAACTCATGGCGATCCTCCTACCTCTGCCTCCCGAATGCTGGTATTAAAGGCGTGCGCCACCATGCCCCGCTTATTTTTTAACTTTTTATTGACAACCTTTTTAAAACTTTTATTTTAATTTTTTTATTGTCTAAAATCTTGGCTTTACCTCCTTCTTAAAATGCCAGTGTCTTAGCATGAATTGTTATGGCAAAGTACCACAGATTGGACGGTTTAAACATTAGATGCTAGTTTTCTTGCAGTTCTGAAGGCTGGAAAGTTCATGATCAAGGTACTGGCAGGTTCAGTGCCTGAGGAGGACCTATGACCTGGCTTGTAGACAGCTCCCTTCTCCCTGATGCTCACATGGTTAATCCCCGCTTCATGCATGTGTCTCTTACAAAGGTACTAACACATCGTGAGAGTCCCAACCTTATGACCCAATTTAAATGTGGCCACTTTCCCAAAGTCCCATCTCCTGCTACTGCATTTGGGGTTCTGGTTTTAGCATATGCAACCTTTTAACATCAATGTGGTTATGGTTGTTCTGAGTTCAACATTACATCATAAACATGTCCTTGTCGTGCATGTTTTTTTTTTTTTTTTTGTTTTTTGAGGTAGGGTCTCGCTCTAGTCCAGGCTGACCTGGAATTCACTGTGTAGTCTCAGGGTGGTCTTGAACTCATGGCGATCCTCCTACCTCTGCCTCCCGAGTGCTGGGATTAAAGGTGTGCGCCACCACGCCCGGTATACATGGTTTTTAAGACCATTTCAAAAGCCCTGGGTTCTGTGGCCATGCTACTAGTCCATTCTTTAGATTAGGAAAGACCCCTGAAGGGAATGATAAGGTAAAAGCTGGAGTCCTGGGGCTCGAGATGTCTCAGGGGCTCAAACACTTTCTTGCAAAGACTTCCGGCCTGGGTTCGATTCCCCAGTACCCACATAAATCCAGATGCCCAAAGTGGCACATGTGTCTGGAGTTCGCTCACAGTGGCTAGAGGCCCTGGCATGCTCAATGTTCATACCCTCTGTCATCTGTCTCTCTCTCAAATAAATAAATAAAATATTTTTAAAAATCGGAGTTCTTGGCTTTTCATATGTTTGACAAGACATATCTTTAGCCTCTTGACCCTCCCGCCGCCCCCCCCAAAATCTTGTGAAGTGCCCCACAATGCTTCCTTCAGACATAAGGACTTTATTTCCTCTAGGCAAGACATTCTAGATTACAGGCTCTTTGGGTCTTTTTGGGATCTCCTGGCTGGACCTCAGACACACAGAGCAAAGTGCTCCAGGAGAGGTTAGGCCCCTGGCTCACCAGGTCAAGGTCTGAAACACTACCAGGTGGGAGGTTAAACACCACACAACAGAGTGACTCAGACTAATAACTTGAGAATTTTTTTTTTTTTTTGAGGTAGGATCTCGCTCTAGTCCAGGCTGACCTGGACTTCACTATGTAGTCTCAGGGTGGTGTTGAACGCACAGCAATCCTCCTACCTCTGCCTCCCGAGTGCTGGGATTAAAGACGTGTGCCCACCACACTCGGCCTTGAGAATGTTTTCTGAGTCTCTGGCTGTTTTCGAGTACATTGTCATAATCCTTCCAAACTGAGCTGCAAGCAGATTCTGTTATCCCTATTTTCTGGAAGAGTCGTTGAGGCTCAGGACTCACTCAAAATGCTTCTTGAAAGCTAAGCCAAGTGATTCACTGGGGAGCTTGTGAAAGCCTGGACTCTGGTTCAGGTGATGTGGGTGGGGGTGCAGGACAGCATGTCTAATGGGTCCCAGGTGGTGTGGATGCTGATGGAGGAGAGTCAGTTGAGCAGGAGTATCAGGTTTCAGCCCAACCAAGAACCCTTAGCCGGCCTCTCCTCATGTCCCGTCCCCATTTAGAACACTGCTACTTACTTTAAGGAGAGACCAGCGAGAGGAAGGAGTTTTCCAGGGAAGGCCATCCCTACCTATCTCTAGGTTTAATAAGGAAGAGGGGGGATTGAGGTTCGTCTCCTGAGCAGTAAGCACCACGGCTGGGCAGCCAATAGCAAGTGTGTTGGAAAATTAATTTTTTAATTAAAAATATCTTTTTTCCCTCATCTTCCCATTTTGCTTTAATGTCTCAGCCTGGAGTAATTATGAGTCACTCTGGGGAGACTGAACCTTAGGAAGACCATTGGTGCAACTGCTGAGGAATTTGTCTGATTAACTTGGTCTCAGGCTTTAAAGAGGAGAAAGGGAAGGAGACGCAAAAGGAAGGAGAGTTCACTGGTCTCCCGGGCACTGAGCTTAGTTACTGAGTCTGGGAGTCCAGGTGGGTCCTGGACTCCAGGGAAGGTGGGTTGGAGGAGCTGAGCTTGGCTTCCAGGCTTTCCTCCTCTTTCCTTCCCTGAACTCTGGTCCTCCAGACTTTCTCCCAGAGCCAGGATAAGCCGCTGTGACAGGCCCAACAAGGGAGTGGGTGTTTTAGATCGGGCTCCTTACAAGTAGAGCTTGACAAGGTGATGTGAGAAGTTTTTGAGGCTGCGACAAGGACTAGTCTGGCCTTGTGCCCAGTTCCCTGGGGAGCTCTGAGACCAGGAGCACTGAGTTTAGGCCCTGGATCTGCCAGTCACTGGCTGTGGTTTGCTCCTGGAGTTAGGGTCGTGTAACTCTTGGCCATCTCCCACAAACTCCATCTCCTTAGCCTGAGGATAGGATAAGTTAGCTCCAGAGAGGGTATAGCAGGTGTGTCATTAGCATCCAACACTCCCAGCAGTGAGGAACAAGTCCTACATCACCTATCATGCAGGTGGGCAACAGAGTGAGTCTGGCGGGCCGAGGAGAAACACAGGGTGATGGAAAGGAGGCTGAGTGAGGATGTAAGAGACAGTGAGGTGCCAGGGTCTAAGATAAGGACCCAGAGCAGGAATTCCTGGGATGGAGGGAGATCTGTCACCTGGATACAGTCACCACCTGGATGGAGGTGCCGAGCAGCAGCTGGATGTGCTAGGTTAGAGCTGAGGCATGGGTGCCATCTGTGTGGAGATGGGAGAGGGTGAGTGGCTTGGTGGGGTTGGCAGGAAGGAGAAGGGAGGAAACATCTAGGGATCTGGGAACCTTACATGATCATGGCTGGCAGAGGATTGGGGGTCGAGAGGGAAAGGCAGCTTGAGAAGGGGAAGCCAGTGAGGAGAGCCTAATGCTAAACTCCCCTCCTCCATCCTCTCAGGTGTGCTGACTTTAGTCATCGGCCCTTTATCAGAGCCTGTGTGGATGAAGGGTGGAGACAGCCCATGGATCCTCCATAGACGATGGACTCCTTGAGGGAGGACATTGCACCTGTCTTGACCAGCAGTGTGACCCAGCTCCTCTCATGTTCCTAGCTCATAGCAGGCATTCACTGATTCCTTGCTAAAGATGACACAGGCTGACACTGACGACACAGAGTCCTATGTATAAACTCATTTAACTCTACGAGGAAACATCTGATGCCTTTTGCTTACCCAAACTCTGAGAAAAGGTTCCACAAATATCTTGGCCATTCAAGAGCATTTTTTTCCTGGGGAAAACATCTAAGTAGAAGCTGTTATTGTTCCCATTATACAGATGTGGAATCAGAGGTAGGGAGCGATAAAGGTCACATAGGTAGCAAATGTCAGAGCCAGAACATGACCCAGGCAGTCTGACTTCCAGGGCCCATACTCTCTCTGAGTGAATAAGGGAATTTGTTTGCACATGTGTATGTGTTTGTATGCATGTGAATACATGTGTGTGTGCAGGTCAAGTGCATGTGTGTGTGGAGGTCAAAGGTTGATATCAGGTGTGTTGTAGTCAATCTTCTCTGTTGCTGCGCAGAAAGAACCCAAACAAAAGCGGCTTATGGAGGAATGGGTTTATTTGGCTTACAGACTCGAGGGGAGACTCCATCCTGGCAGGGAAAACGATGGCATGAGCAGAGGGGTGGACATCACCTCTACCACAGCACTGGAAATGGCGGTAGGAAGGTGTGCCAAACACTGGCAAGGGGAAGCTGGCTTAGAACCCCCCAAAGCCCGCCCCCAACAACACAGCTCCATCGAGGTTGTAAAATCCAAACTACCACCAGCTGAGGATCAATCACCCAGAGCACATTCATTTGTTTGTGGGGGACACCTGGATCAAACCATGACAAGGTGTCTTTCTCAATTGCTCTCTACATTATTTTTATTTTTTATTCTTATTATTTTTTGAGCTAGGATCTCACTCCCTTATTATTTATTATTTTTTTTTTGAGGTAGGATCTTGCTCTAGTCCAGGCTGACCTGGAATTCATTATGCAGTCTCAGGGTGACCTTGAACTCATGGCGATCCTCCTACCTCTGCTGAGTGCTGGGATTAAAGGCATACCCCACATTATTTTTTGAGACAGTGCTTCTCAGTGAACCCGGAGCACACTGATTCATCCTAACAAGCTAGTCAGAAGCCCCAGAGACCCTTCTGTCTCTTCTTTCCCTGTGCTAGAATTCCAAGTACATGCTACCATGCCTGGCTTTTACATGAGTGCTGGGGATCTGAACTCAGGTCTTCATGCTTGTGTGAGAAGCGTTTTGCTGACTGAGCCATCTTCCCAACCTTCATTCATGAGAGACATTTGATGTCAGGTCACCTGACTGTTTCATGTTTGCTGCAGGAAAGGAGAGCCATGGCCTTTTGATTCAGCCCTCTTGTCATGTGGGACCGGCCAAAGCTAGACCTGACCTAATTCACTGCTGCCTTCATGACCTCTGAGGACAGAGGTACTGGGGGGTGAGAATAGCAGAGGATAGGTGGAAAGCTCTTGTGTCAGACAAGACACCCACCAGTTCCAGCTCTGCAATGAGAGTGACTTGAGTCCCTGAGTTTTGGTGAGCCTTGATTTTTCTCCTAGGCAAAATGGGTCTGGGCATACTTCTTTCCCAGGACTTTTGTGAAGATCAGAAGTGACATGTGGCATGTGGCACGTTGACAAGTGACATTGACAGTGATGCCACCATGATATGGAGCATTTTGTCACACAGCCTCTTTGCCTGTAGTGAAGGGCATCTCATTGTAAGCGATAGACCTCCATGCAGAGGCCTGTCCAGCGTGATGGCTGGGTGCCTGCAGCCCAGTGGGGTTGTCTGGTCAGGGGGAGGCTTAGAACAGGGCTGGAGAGAGAGCTCTTAACCTCTCCCAGGGACAGTCATCTGAGAATATAATCAGTTACACAGTATGGACGATGTAAAGGCAGGACTAGGGGCTGCTGCTCAGCTGTTCTGAGCCCCTAAAGGCTACCTCATCACACAGCTCCAGGGGCTCCATTCATGTTCTAGTCTGTGGAGTAGGGCTCCAGGGATGGGACGGGGGAGCCATTGACATAGAAACCAACATGAGTGAAGATCCCAGGAGATGTGTGATTGAGGCTGAGAGCTCTGGGGACAGCTGCATTACAGCTTGACAAGTAGCCTGAAAGACTGGAGAAGTTGACAGACAGCTCCCTCTGACAGACCTGCATCCTGCATGGGCACCAGGCCAGGGTAAGAGCCAGTCCTTACCTTGATGGTGCTACTCCACCTCTTCCTGGAGCCCACGTCTCTAAGTTATAACTGAGCACACTATACCTGAGCCCTTGATACACCTCCTGCTCTGGCTTCAGACTGGGCCCACTTGAGGACTGGGCTTTACCACTGCCCTTTCCCTGACTGTCTTGCCAAGCTTAGGGCTGGACATAAAGAAAATAGGTGCCATGTTTGAGTCAAATTGGGAGAGTAAGTTGCCAAGGTGTTTCTTTCCATTGGTGACACATTTACTTACTAGCCTTCAGTTACACCCCAAGCCCACCCAGATGGTGGGCAGGTGAGGGTCAGGAAGCAGGGTGACCAGCTGTGGTGGAGAGTGTGGAGGAGGGCCGGGGAGCACAAATGTAGCCAGGAGCTGTCTGTATGTTTGCTCTGGTTAATCTAGACTTACCATTCTGAGTGCCAGAGCTAAGAGTTCTTCCAGGGACCACCAAGGCTGGGATCTGGTAGGAATATGTCTGCAACTGGCCACCTCTGTCTGGACTTCTCTGGTCTCCTAGGCCAGAGGGGACTTCTGAACTATGGACTGTCCTCTTTCTAGCCTCAACAGCTCCTGATGACAACAGAAAGCACCATCTTCCCTTGCAGGCTTGCTTCTTCCTGCTCAATAGCTCTTTAGTTTATAAGGCTGCCAGCCAATCAGCTCACGTCTTCCCTCCCTTCCCTCCGGTGAGGCCGAAGTGACCAATCATACTTGGTGTGGTATCTCCGTTGCTAGGTGCTGGAGGCTGCCATCCCACTGCGGCAGGCCTAGCGT
>PVHP010020037.1:0-31126 GCA_004024765.1 Zapus hudsonius
CACTGGTGGCAGGAAAACTCTATGACTTCCCACATCCAATTTCCCCATCCAACTCCCCTTTTCCTAATCTACTAAATTAGAATAAATGTGTAATTAAAATTTAATTCTGTCCCTGTGTACAATTCTTTGGCATTAGAGGACAAGAACTCGGAGTAGGAGGAGGGGGAAGGGAGGATTCCAAAACTCTCTCTCTCTCCCCTCGTTGCTTACAAATATTAATTATCAGCAACCTGTATCATAAGGACCCAAGTTCAATTCCCCAGTACCCACATAAGCCAGATGTACAAGTAACACATACATCTGGAGTTCATTTGCAGTGGTTAGAAGCTCTGGTGTGCCTATACTCTCACTCTCTCTGTCTCTATCTCTCTGCTTACAAATAAATAAAATATTTTTAAAAAATTACTTGTAGTGTGTGTGTATGGGCACAACATGGTCTCTTGCTGCTGTAACTGAACTCCAGGTGCAAGTATCACTTCGTGTTTGACTAGAACCTGGGCTGATAGGCTTTGCAAATAAACACCTTTAACCCCTGAGCCATCTTCCCAGCCCTGGTGTGGATCTTAAATGATTCCAGAGGTTATATGTTGAAGGCACACTTCCCCAAGCCCCTGTGTTCAGGGTGGGGTCTATAAGGGGTTGATTGCATCTGAGAGTCCACTTGGGAATTCATCAGTTAATGAGCTGTTGGGAGGGAGCATGGCAGGGGGGGTGTCCTCATTAGAGGAAGTAGGTCACTGGGAACATACCCTTGAAGAGCAGATTTAGTGTGCCCATTCCTTCCTCTTGCTCTTTCATTCCAGCCTCCCAAAACAGCTTTGCTAGGCCCTCTAGAATGTTCCATGTTTTCCCAGCCCCAGAGTTATGAGATCAGACCATGGAGTGAAACCTCCAAAGCTGTGAGCCAAAATAAATCTTCCCTCCTTATAAGTTGTTCATGTATTTTGTCACAGCAACAAAAAGCTGACACATAGTATTTTTTTACTATTATGTTATTTTACTTATTAATATTTATATTAATTAATATTATTACTATTAATATTTGTATTAATGCGGTATTTTACATAATTTTGTGCACAAAGTTTCTATATATTGAACCTTTCGACTAGTGGTAGCATGTCAGAGCTTAGTTTCAAAAATTGAGGTAGTTGAGATTTTTGGATTAGGAAAGTTCAACCTGCCATTCAAAAGAATTCCACTAATTCTAAATTAGCACAACTTAATATTCAGAGTACTGGATCGATATTCAGGGACCTGACTCTCTTGATGAATGGACTCACTTGATGCTTGAGTCAAGGTGTTTGAACGATTCAGTAACTTTCCTAAGAGGTGGACTCAAGGCTTTTAGCTTCATCATTCCTCAGAGATCTTGACTCACTCCAAGAAGAGCTGAGAAATGGAAAAAGAATGTTCTTTCCCTGAAGCTAGAGTCTTGCATCCCTTTGAGGGGGTCACTGAGGTGGTGAACATGACTGGAAGGCACAGTAAATGCTTTCACTCTCTGAGTTGTTCCCAGATGTGGCTTCAAATCTTGCTCTGGCTTTCAGTCAATAAAAGTCTGGATGTACCTGTGTTGACACCTTAGGTCTAAACGAGCAGCAAAGAAAAGAGAGAAATGAGCTTTCGAGCTCTCTGTTTACCTATGCCAATGTCTCCAGCACTTTAGAATTGATGTCATTTTGAGATTATTTAAGAACCATTGCTTATGAATGCCATCTTTCCTGAGGAATTAAAATATTAAGAATAAGGGCAGTAATGAGCAGAGTGGTGCTTGTCTTAGGAGGAAGTTCCACATGCTCCATTTTGTGTTTGGAGTTCTTGGTAATTTGGGTCATGGTGTCAAGGGATTTGTGTTTGCCTTTGGTTTTGACCATCAGCTTCTTACTGGCACATTAGTAAAATGCAGACTTTGGATGAGTGTATTTCCAAGCTTCCTCCAGTATTCAGATACAACTTTTGTTGTGCTGAAATTCATTTCAAGACTGAATGTTTGGGAAGTATGCTCCAGATGCACCTTCCTGTTTGGGGTTGGTGGGCCCCAGGTGGGTGAGGGGTGTGAATCTATTTTTCTTTTTCAGAAGGTAGCGAGAGCAGAGGCTAACCAAAACCTATCAACTAGAGAAGAAATGATAGTTGACTCCCTGGCAGGAGATGAAACATCTCCAACCAATCAGCTAGGGCCCAGGGGAAACCACAGAGATGAGCAAGAGTGCTGCTCCCACAGGGAGCCTGACAGCCTGTGCCAGGGTGATGGAGACAGACACTGAGGACACTCAAAGTGCACCAAAGCAGAAATCTAGAAGCTGCTGAGAGCTCAACACTATAGTAGACTTAAAACACATCCACCACAGCTCAGGGAATTTTGTGGAAGAGGGGGTGTAAAGATTGTAAGAGCCTCAGAGTGGGAAAGAACATCCAGAGGCATTGCTGCCCCCACCCCATAATGACTGACTGTGGCTTTCACAATTTATAACCTACAAACCCATGGGGAACACCAACAATCTCACTGAGGAGGGACCTCAGTGGAATCAGGGCAGGGAGGAGGGAAGTGATGGTACCAACTCATGTGTCCATACAAATTTAAAATACAATAAAACAATAAAAAATTTTAAAAATTTATTTCAAGATTACATCAAAAATAATTTTTATCTAGTAAGACAATCAACTTGTAAAAGGTGATTTTTTGCCCCCTTCTTTTATGTGTGTTTATGTGTTTGCATATATGTGTTTGTGTGTATGTGTGTGTTTGTGTGTGTGTTTGTGTATGTATGCATGTGTGTGTTTGTGTATGTTTGTGTGTATATGTGTGTTTGTGTGTGTATTCCCCTTTCACAGGCCCAAGGAGGGGGAGAGAGAGAGAGAGAGAGAGAGAGAGAGAGAGAGAGAGAGAGAGAGAGAGAGAGAGAGAGGAGAGAGAGAGAGCATTCCAAGGACTCCTGCCACTACAAATGAACTCCAAACACATGTGTCACTTTGTGCATCTGGCTTTACTGGGGAATCAAACCTGGGCTGTCAGGCTTAGCAAGAAAGTGCCTTTAAACACAGAGCCATCTCTCCAGCCCCTCGTATTCCACAGCGGTCCAGTAATATATGTATTATAAAAGTTGACTGGGTTGGGGCGTGGCTCAGTATGAGAATGCTTGCCTAGAGCCCCTGAGACCCTTGTTTGATCCTTACTCCTGGAAAAAGTGAAGTCCTCTCTGACAGATAGTAGAGTTTACTCTCACCAAATTCTGGATTTTTGTTTGTTTGTTTTGTTTTGTTTGCTTTATAACAACAGTAGTAATGCTATTTTGTTAAACATATTTTCTCTCCCTCTTTTTCTTTTTTTTTAAGCAGAGTCTCACTCTGCTGGAACTCACTCTATAGCCCAAGCTGATCTTGAACTCACAGCAATCTTCCTACCTCAGCCTCCCAAGTTTTGCTACCACACCTGACTTATTACATGTTCTAATATAGCATAGTAGAAAGAATTTAAATGAGGAAAGGTATTTGTTTAAAATTTAGCTGATTCTGTTGACTTGTCACTTATTTAAACAAATATTTAGTGAATGCCAATTATGTGAGGATAGCTGGAAATTTGGGGGCTGAAGTATAACTCATGTAAAAACAAATCTTTACTAAATCACTTACAGGAGCGGATGGTACTAGGTAAACGGACTTTATAAACAACAGAAGTAAACACAGGTCTCTTCATTGAAGCACATTTACATATTTATATTATACCAACATATTTATATTATACAAACAACTTTCTTTAAAAAAAAGCCCATTTTGTGCTTTGCTCATACCATTATGCCTATTCAGTATATGGTTATTAGTTAATTTAGTTTATTAAATTTGGAAAAATTAAAAAATCTAGAATTAATTTCCAAACAAGTGTTTAACTCTATGGTACACTTTACACTTTCATATCTGAGACTACACTTGATAATTTTGGTTTGATTTTTTGTCTGTTTGTTTGTTTGTTTGCAAGTGTGTATAGTATGTGTACTGTGGTGTGTGTGTGTGTGTGTGTGTGTGTGTGTGTGGTGTGCATATGTACATACAGATTGTGTTCCCCATGCAAGCTCACACAAGTGCATCTGAGTGCTTCCTTGAGACAGAATCTCTCTCTGAACCTGGAGATGACATTTTTTTTTCTGGTCAGACTGGTTGACCAGTAAGCCTCAGCAGTGCCTTCTCAGACCCTAATCTTGCATAGCAAGTGCTGGTACCTGCTGAGTGATGACTGATTTGCTGCCCCTGGCTTGGTTTCCTTACAATGACTAGAAGAGATTTTATCCACTGGTCATGCCAAAAAGGGAAGACACCAAGTTTAGCACCCTTAATCTCTTCAAACATATGTAGTATACATTCCCCCTTAATGCTTCTGGTGAAGAAAAAATTTCAGTGGAATAAGTTTGGTGCCTAAAATTTCCTTCTCTATCATGATACAAGAACATATACTCCTGGCAATGATCATTCATTTAATAAACATGATAATTTTATTGTGAATTATTCATGATTAAATTAAAATTTAAGTATTATATCAGCAAACAATGAAAGAGGGAAAAAAAATAATTCTTGGGCTGGGGACTGTAGCCCAGTGGTAAAGTGTTTGCCTAACCTGGGTTCAATCCCTGGCTCTATCGGAAGTTTATTTCCATTTTCTTACAGGCCCTTCAATATCTGTCAAAATTATTTAATGAGCCGGGTGTGGTGGTGCATGCCTTTAATCCCAGTACTTTGCAGGCAGAGGAAGGAGGATTGCTGTGAGTTCAAGGCCAGCCTGAGACTACATAGTGAATTCCAGGTCAGCCTGGGCTAGAGTGAGACCCTACCTCAAAAAATCAAAAAAAAATATTTAATGAGTATAATCTTTGAGGCTTCCTGTTTTTCACTTTATATTTTTGAAATATTTTTCTATGTCCATCCATCACATATGTTCTCTGGTTACTTAGTAACCACAGAGCTGGTATTTTCATATTCCTTCAGCTTCTATCATTGGAAATTTATTTTCATTCCAATCTTAGATCATATAATGCAGCCTTATGCTCCTCTTTATTTTGAGATGCTTTCCAAAAATATAATTTTCTACTTTCGAATTATTTCCCAATGATGTTTTAAAAGACAGGCTCATTTCATTGCTTGACATTGGATGAGCATTGTCAGTATTCTCGAAAGAGAATGTTGCTGAATGACAAAGCCTTGGCGATAAACGAACAAAGTCCTATTAACACCGAAGCAGTGAGTGTCCATTAGAGCTAGGCAGCAAATCAGACTGATTTCATATTTTCCTGGTAAATCATGTTTTTTGAAATTTTACTATCTTAATACACTTGACATCCATTCATAGATACTGTTGTTAAAGCAGAAACCCACTGTGGGCTGTGAGCAACCCAAGAATCTATACTAGATCTGCTATTCTCTTTCCCTCTTCCCTTCTTCCTTCCCTTTCTGCCTATCTTCTGCTTTATCTCTCCCTCCCGTTTCTTTTTTCTAAATTACACTCTGCCCTACAGGAAGTGAAACACGACCAATAGTGGTGAAAATACCACAGTCAGACCTCATCAAGGGGCCTTTGATTTCCTGAGAGTCACCTGTCCAGTCACCTGTCCTCCTTATAGGGAGGTAGGGAGAGTGCTTGCTCCCTGTATACAGAGAGTAACTCAGTATCAGGGGAGATCGCTCCAGGCTGCCTCTCCCACAGTGAACACTGGGAATTTCATGAAGACCCCTGAGTTAACACAAAGGGAAAAACAGCCCCATGATTTATTATGAGCCAAACAGATTGCTACATAAAGTATAAGCAATCTCAGTCCATATTGCCTGAGAGCCCACCACTACTTTGTAAGATACAAAATGGGGTTTGAGAAACGGGCCCACAGTGAGTCCTCTGGTCCTGCAGTCTGAACTTTGACAATTAAGTGAAATACAGGACAAAGAAAGAGTTATCAATCCTAACTTATCAATGGAGTGTGTTCCCTCCCCTTCGTGTGTCTTGAACCCTTCAAATGACACCATTGTCCTCACAGATGGAAATGGCCAGGCAACTCCAGGGTAATCTTTGTAGCCTTCCTCCAAAAACATTTAAAACAAACAAGCCCCTTTCTCTTCCCATAGACAGTACAAGCAATATTAATGGTTATCTACCCGTAATAAGTGTAAGTCTCATTTTACCTGACTTGAAAGGCTCATCAGGACTGCCAAGCCCAATTAACTTGTCTTACTCTCCACAAGAAAGGAAGGTTACTGAAAGGCCACGTCTTGCTTTATATCTTGCTTTCTCTGGTACAATGGCCTGATCAAAGGCCATCAAAGCATGAGGCCAATACAGGTAAAATCTACATTTTTAGGACACCCGTATACTACCACAGGTGAGAGCTTCTGCGTTTTTACTAAGAAGCCCAGAAACAGAGTTAGATTTTATATGTCAGCTCCCTTCCCTACAGATATGGAGAAAGAACACAGTCAGCTGCTCAGTTTTACAGCAGGGTTATAAACAGTTGAGGTATATTTGAAATGTTGATAAAATGTTAATGAATGAATTCCTTTAATACAAAACAATTGCAATGTAATTGAGATTTTCATAAAATAACTATGCTCTGCAGACCATAATGGGAAAGAAGCTTCTATGTAAATAAGAGTCTCTTCTGTCAACTACATATTTGGAGTTTTGAGACTCCTTCCATGGAAAATCACCAACAGTCTCAACTTGAGAGCACGAATGAATGGAAAGCCTGAATAAATTGCCAAGAGGTCCAGAAGACTCCCATTTTTCCTATCTGCATGCTCTGAGCCAGGCACAATCTTAGATGTCTGCCCCACAGAGCCTATAAGGGTACTGCAGCACATTGGATTCTCAATATCTGTTGGTAGATTTGGTTCTGGTTCATTGAATTCTAATGCCAGAAGGAAATAACCAAAAACCATAGTGATTTATTCTCTCGATTTTCAGAGAGCTGGACATATCACCATTTTAGGTGCAGAGATACAGATGTGCACCAGTGTGGTTCCTGCTTCCTCTAACGGTTGGTTTTGATGTTTACAAATCTGATTTTTTTGAGGCAAAAAAATCAAATACAAATGGACTTATTTGATTTGAATAAAAGAGAAGTTGGCAGTTTCCAGGTTTGATGTTTACAAATCTGATTTTTTAAGGCAAAAAAAAAATCAAATAGAACTGGAATTATTTGATTTGGATAAAAGAGAAGTTGGCAGTTTCCAGATGTCCCACATCTGGATGGGTTGTCCTCTTGAAATTCTATTTCCAAAAGAGCACACATGTGCACACACATGCGCACACATGTTTACAAGCACGCACACATGGAATCTTTGGTTCCAGATCAGACACCACAAATCTCGTCTTTCTCCAAGAGCTGCTATTCTAGTTCAATGCTGACACCAAACTGTCTATGTCTGGAAGGTTTCACAATTTTTGTGAATATTCTTGGACAAAACAGAAACTCTCAAATCAACTAGTCAATGGATGTGTTGAAGGAATCATTTATCCACTGTCTAGTAGAGAGGGTTATGGACCTCTTCGCATACTCACAGGTCCTAATCCCTGAAATTTGGGACTATACCACCTTACCTTGCAAAGAGAGAGAGAGCTAAGGTTTTAGATGGAACAAAAGTAGATAATCTGTTTAGATTAGAGTTTATCCTGGATTATCCAGGTGGGGCCAGTGAAGTAGGTCAGAATATGATCAGAGAGTGATTCACTTTGTTGTTGCCAGCATTAGAGGGGGAGAGAGAGAGAGAGAGAGAGAGAAAGAGAGGGAGGAAGAGGGAGAGAGAGAATACTAAAACCTGTAGCTAAGCAAGGAGGGAAGTATCTGGAAGCCAGCAAAAACAACGAAATGGATCCCACACCCCTCCTCCCCTCCTAGAACCCTAGGAAAGCAATACAGCCCTGTAAACATTTGAATGTTAGTCCATTAAAAACCATATTTATCTTGTGAAAAATAATAAAATTGCATTGTTTTGCAGTAATTTTAATGCAGCTATGGAAGACAGATACATTGGGCTGGGGAAATAGCTCAGTAAGCAGTAGTCATGAGGATATGAGTTCAATCCTCAGCACCAGTGTAAAAAGTTGGACACAGCCATATGTCACATGCCTGTAACCCAAGTCCTCAGTGGGATAGAGATAGCAGAATCACTAGGGGTTGCTCAAGGGGGGCTGGAGAGATGGCTCAGAGGTTAAGGCCCTTGCCTGCAAAGCCTAATGACTGGAGTTCGATTCCCCAATACCCACGTGAAGCCAGATGCACAAAGTGGCTCATGAGTCTGGAGTTTGCCTGTAGGGGTTGGAGGCCCTGGTGGGCCCATTCTCTCTGTCTCTCTTCTCTCTATCTCTCTGCTAGCAAATAAATTTTAAAAAATGTTTTTTGAAAACAATCTCAAGGAAATAACCTGGGAGAGCCATAGAGGAGGATACCCCAATGTTCTTCTCTGGCCTTTACAAGGCATTCGTCTGTCTGTGCACACTCATACTTCACACACACACACACACACACACACACACACACACACACACACACACACAAATAAAATAAAATTAAACAATTAAAAATTAAAAAATGAAATCAAGTATATTCTGCTGGTCAATTCCAACTGATATTCCTTTCCTCACTCTGTAGTCCGCTGTGGGAAGGAAATCAGAACCATATTAGTAATAACCAATTAGTAATAACCATATTATTTAGTAGCCCACACCCATGGCACGAAGACATTTATGAAACTGTCTGCTTCACCCATCCATCTCACAGCAAGGTCATATGCCTGGCTCATTTTGTCGCACAAGCCTTCCTTGTGGTCCCCTAAATTGGCAACTTCCTTCCCCCACCCCAGCACACGTGATAGAAGGAAGGCTTTTGCATGTGAGACACCTTTTATTGGGGAGGTGACTGAGCTGTGACTTCAAGGGTCCTCCTTTATTTCTAACTTGAAATTGGGGCCTATGTAAGAAGAGGTGAATTTTTATAGAAATAGTCAATTTCTAATTTTAGCAAAATGTGAGTTATACAAAGCAAATGCTAAGAATATTTGCTTAAAAATTTGCTTAAATTCTTAATTTGTCCAAGAATATCAAAGGCTGCATTCTAAGGCAGAAAGTCGAAGGCAGTTTAGGCCAATGAAGAAATCAACTGAGGGGCTAGAGAGAAGGCTCAGCAGTTAAAGTGCTTGCCTGCAAAGCTTAAGGACCTGGGTTTGATTGCCCAGTGCCCACTTAAAGCCAGATTCACAAGGTGCCCTGGTGTGCCCATTCTCTCTCTCTCTCTCTCTCTCTCTCTCTCTCTCTCTCTCTCTCTGCTTCTTTCTCTCAAATTAATTAATTAATAGAAGTCAACTAATTTTCTTATAATTTTTTTTCTGTGTAGTGTGTGTCATATTGGGATGGGGTCTAGTGCTTTGTGTAAGCTAGGTAAGCATTCCATACTAAGATATATGCTTGCGTGTTTAGTTTAGGTTCATTAAACTCATTAATATTCAACAATGATAAGTAAAATAACCCCTGTGGAAATACTAAGTAGTTCAGCCATTTAAACCATTCTTTTCAGTTTTGTTTCTATAAAACGAGAGTGACAATTGCAAAACCTATACTCCAGCCCAAGGAGATGGGTGGGGAGGATGAATGAAGGATCCGTGTCATATTCATGGGCTCCAGGCCAGGAGCACCTGTAATTCTTACTTGGTGTTATGACATCACAGATGACAGCATCTTCAGCACATAGTGATATGGCAGCTAACATTTATTGTGCATTTGCAAGAATTGCTGCATTTAACCCTCCCAAGTTACCATGGGAAAATTAAGCCAAACGAGAGGAAGGAAATTGCCCTGAGCCAGAGAGTTCTTGATGAAACCATGATTTAAATGTAGCTTCCTGTTTCATAATCATACAACTTTCTCAGACTTCAAATGATTCCCTCCATGAGTAGTGTACCATCCATTGATTCTCCATGATATGCCTGTATGCACTATTATGTTGAGCTTTTTTTTTAAAATATCTTTAACGAAGGATATTCTTAATTTTCTTTTCCATCCACCTAAACCCTACTTAACAGTTACAGGCTGGTTCATTCCCTTTCCTTCCTTCATTTTTGCCTCTTCCCTCTGTGAGCAAGTCTACAGAAATCATGTGTGACTTTCCCCCCTTTACCCCAAGATCTAGCTTTGTCTTTTACAACAACAGCACAGGGCTTTGATTGAAGCAGGGAGCCGCGGGGTGGTGGAACCCCGCCCCTCAACCTTGTCTCAGGAGAACAGTTTTCCCACTTGCTGGCGTAGACCAAGAATGAGTGACCTCATGAAGAGAACTGGAAAAGTAAATAACACCCTTTTTATAGATTTGTTACCTAGATAAAGTGGGCTATTGTTTTGAAATGTACATCAAAATGTAACATTGAAAATAATTAAGTTCAATCCATTTTGGATTGCATTTCTTGAGATTCTTGGACTCTGTCCAGTGACTTTTCTAAACATACTCCAAGTGTTTCTCTGCTCGAGACAATCGTGAGCAACTCCACAGAGTCACCAGCCTTAAATTAGAGCAGAGAGGGATTTCATCCAGACATAAGGAAATGCTTCATGATTATGAAGCCCCCGAAACCTACTATTAAGGGAAATTGTGGAGACCAGTAACAGCACAAATCAGTTACTTTATGCTGCCAAATTGACAAAGGAGAAAAACCTGTTGTTTTTTTTCAAAATATGGATGTTTTGAACCAATTAAACATCTTTATTTATTAGATTCACATAGTTTTAGTTTTGATGGCACTATAAAATAAAATTTTCAAGAAGAGGTTTTTAAGAGATGGGGCATCTCTTCTGATGGAGGGAAAGACAAAAAAGTGGAACTATTAAAAATAGAACTATTCAAGAATATATTTGAAACTACTGTAAAAATTATCTGAAAATCAAATCTTTTGGATATTGTCTTAATGAAATAAAATCCATCCCATAATATTCTTCCCTTGTTTTCCTCCCAGGGCTTCCAACTCTGATAATTACACTATCATTATATTTGAGGTCAGCCTCTTTCATGCTCACATTGCGGGGGTCACAGCACCCCATTTGGAATCGCAAGTATTAGGCATCTAGAAAGCTGAGTGTTCTCCCGTATCCGCACAGCTGCATCATATAATAGGTAAAAATCCTAATGTTATCCCAGACTGGTTCCAGTTGGGCTATGTTTGGCCCATGTCTTTCAAAAGAATGGTACCATCTCTGTGAGGACTCAATTGTGACAGCAAATGTAACCTGAACTCAGATAAAGGTCACTGACCAAACTCCACGCTGTCCAATCCGCTTAACGGTCATCTCTTGAGATAATAGCCACTTCCAGATTTCCTTCATCTTCTTCACTCTTTGCCTTCCTCTCTCCTCCCCCACCAGAGCCCAGTCTCCCCTCCCGGGATGCATCCTTCAGCAAGCTTCTCTTTTTTCTTGGGCTTTTCTTGTTGCTATCACAAAGCCCTCAATGTCCTTTACAGAGTATCTTCCTTTAACCTTAAGTCAAAGGCCATTCTTGCCTCAGGAAGAAATCAGCTCTTTTCAAAGAAGCAGATATGGTTTTAACATAAAGCAAACCTCAACACACATTGATCAAAATTTCTAGGCTGAGCAATGCCATTTTGTTTTTTTAGAGAATGTGGATGTGAGAAATGTTTTCACCAGTGTGTGGAATCTTACCTGTAAGCAATGTTCCTTTTGCTGGGTAATTGACTCCATATTCTTGACATATGGAAATACATTGTCTGACACATGGTTCTAGTGAATCTGCCAAAATGATTACTTGACTTGAGCCACTGCTGTCCTATGTATTTAAAAAAAATTTATTTATTTGTGTATGTGTGTGTGTGTGTGTATGCACTGCTGCAAATGAATGACCACCTGGCTTTATGTGGGTGGCTGGGAATTTGAACCCAGGCAAGCAGGCTTTGCAAGCAAACCCCTTTAACCACTGAACTATCTCTCCAGCCCCTGTTCCATGTCTTTAGACATGAAATAGCCACTTACTATTACTATTGTTTTTGAGGTAGAGACCAGACTGTCCTGGAACTCTGTCGTCCCAGGCTGACCTCGAACTCCTGGCCATCCTCCTACCTTGGCCTCCCTAGTGCCCAGGTGGTGGAGCATGCCTTTAATGCCACCACTTACTATTTAATCAGCTCTACTCCAGGTTCCAAGATTAGCAGTTACATGAAAATATGAAAATAAAAATGATCCATCTTATATAATAGCAAATGTAAATGGCTGGTTGCCAAAGGCCAGTTTATTTATGCCAAGACTTGCTCAAATCTCTAAATAAACACTGTACAGGTATTTTTCTCATGACTGTGCCCATTTTATTCCAAAGTTTATCTCCATTATTCCAGGTTCTTTGCAGGCGGCTACAGTGTTGAAGCACTGTGTAAGTCACTAAGGGGAGTTGAGGCAAGAGCCAGGCAGCCCCTGGTCTGAGAACCCTGAAGATGAACCCTCGGTCCTTAACCATGACCTACAGGTCTTGAATCACCTAGGCTCAGCACTCTCTGAGCTCATCTCCAGTAACTTTCCTCCTGCCCAAACACACCAGCCTTTCTCTCCTCCTCACCTTGGTCAAGCAAGTTCCTGCTCAGAGCTTTGTCCTTGACATGGCCTCTGCCCACCTCTCCTAGGTGTTCATTTGCAGGGCTGCCATCCTCACTTTATTCAGGGTTTTGTTCAGAGTTCACATCCTCAGAGAGCGTCTCCAGCTGTCCCCTGTCACCACCTCCTAGACTTGCTTGAATTTTTCTCGGATACCCCACCTCTCTCAGCACCCGGCACATGGTTGGTACTCAATAAACCTCACTGAGCTGATTCCTAATGAGGACATTGGGCTGATCCATGGATGCCACAGTACAGTACCTGCTAGAAGTCCTTTAATTTTTTTATTACTCCCTAGTAGTCTTAATCTTGACCCTTCTCAGTTCTCCATTCGTTCTCCAGCATGAAATCTTTTCTTTATTCTTATCTCAGCAAGGTGTTTTCCTGTAAACCCCACAGATGGAAAAATAACCAGGTTTCCTGGGCTAGCCCCTGCTGAAATATTAAAATTTCATTTCTGAAAGGATTCAAATGGAAGTCATCTTCACCAGTGGCCTTTTACCTAAACAAGTTATGCATTTTGAGAACATATAGGATCCCGCTCAAACCTGTGTTCCTATTTTTTGCTAAGTTTTTAAATGAGTAAATATAAGATTGAATTTAGCTATGACAACAAATTGAGTTTTTTCCTGTAAGAAAATTTTTATTATTTTTTAAATTATTTTTTATTATTTTATTATTATTTTTTATTATTTTTATTATTTTTTATTTTTTAATACCTCAAATACTAGGTATAACCAATACTATTCCTTCAAAATATTCAATTGCCATATAACTCCTGAAAGAATAGGTCAGAGGACTAGTTAGCATGTATTAAGTGCTTACTGTACTCCATTCATAATCCAGTTGGTTTGTAAGTTCACTGAGGCTTACCACAGAATTCCTACTTGTTACTCACTACTGGAGAAGACAACTAGTAGCTCTGAGCCTACCTCCAGTACTCCAGGTATCTAATGAGTTACAAAAGCATTGCCATCTTTTAAGTCATCTCTAGACTGACAAAACATGATATAGTCATGTGCTGTGGAACCCTCAGCTGTGCATCTGAGGTTGGCTACATAAGATTATAATAACACTGAAAAATTTCCATTGCCCAGTGATCTTGTGGCACAACACATTCCTCACATGTTTGTGGTGATTCAGATATCAACAAATTACAGTGCCGCCAGTCATATAAAAGTATAGTGCATACAATTATGGACAAGCCACAGTACTTGAAAATGATAATAAGCAAATGACTAGGTTCCTGGTTTGTGGATTTTCTTTTACAGTATACTCCTATCTTTAAGGAAAGAAGTTACTGGAAGAGAAACCTCATGTCACCATTGACCACATGTCTTGAATACATTAAGCGGCCACTGTGGAGTGAGTAACTGGCCTGACCACTTGAGTTTGGGCAAGTGTACACAGTGATATGTACAGAATAGGAAACTTATCAGATCAGATCCTGTTGTTAAGGCACACGTCTGTAGTTAGTGGGGTGCTCTGTGGTTCTAATAATATATCAGTCTTAGTAATGTGAACATTATTTCTACTTCATGCAGCATTGTCCATGTGCTGTAAGTGACTCAGGAACAACTTTCCCACAGCCTCACCCAGGAACCACTGTGGAACCTCTGACCTCCTGGGAAGTCATCCAGGAACCAATCAGGGGGGTCATTTCTTCCATTGTCAACACATGTGTCTATACCTGAGCTGCTGGCCTGGGTGTGGCCATTTCTAAGCCAGAAGGGTGAAAGAGGAAATAGGGGCTAAGTGTTGGGGAGTTGCGGATGACTGGCCCCTGTGGGTAGCCCAAGTCCAAGCCAGCAGGAGAAAGGGCTCCATTGGGGAGAGGTGAGGCGAAAGGTTGGACAGACACATGCAACCGGGAGAAATGTCGGGCAAATCTCACTTTACTTGAGCACCCAAAGCCCCTTTATAACCCAAGGCTGCATTGTCCCACCTATTCCTCTTAAGCAATAAGATTCAAACTTTTTGGTGGGAGCCAATCAGCAGAGTACAACAAGGAAAGTATTGCCAGTAAAAGGAAACTCAGCAAGCAGGAACAAAGCTTATCAGCTACACAGAATTCAACAAACAGGATCAAGGGTTATCAGCTACTACTTTTGCCTCTTGGGATTAAAAGCATGCTGGGATTAAAGACGTGTGCCAAATTCTAAAATTTAGTTTAAGGTTACTCAGGCTGGGGCCCAACACTAAGTACTTTCATCTTCAGAATCCAGGAACTACAAATACTATCTTTCTTATGCCCCATTGATGAAGAGTCAGTCACATGACATTCCTACAAGGAGGCCTGGGAAATGCAGACTGTGGCTGCATGGTCCTGATCCCAGCTAAGCCTGGAGGAAGTTGTCTTACTAAGAAAAGCAGCATGGTATCTGGTGGGTGCTTACCAGCCTTTTGCACACTAGATTGTTGCTTGTTTGGATTTTAGGCCTGAGGGCCCTCTGGGTGATGCAATAGGTACTTGCATGTTTTTGACTGATTAGATTTTTTTTTTAAAACATTTTCTCTGAAAAAGTTTCCCATTTCATGACTCCTGATACCACATGAGTAAAGGCACTGGCTTGTTTCCTTGGCATCTGTGGTAGTTTGAATGGTTGTCGCCCAATAAATTCAAGAGTTATTAAAGGTTTTCTCCAGTTGCCTGGCTGGAGGATGTCACCTTGGTGGGATCCTAGGTTTCAGCCCTAAGGTGTTTCTGAGGTGGGTTTGGAATTCAAGCTATACATATGCAAAGAGCAGTCTGAGCTCAAGACTGGAGTTCCTACAGTTTTGAGTTTTGTGTGTGCTTGCTTGAGGAGCTGGTGATAAATTCCTTTCTCTGCTTAGATATGTGAAAATGGACAAGCCTCTTTCGCCATTCTGGAACTTCCCCTGGACCTGTTATTTCAATAAATACTGTGCCGTGTGGTGGTTTGAATCAGATGTCACCCATAAATTTATGTGTTTTTAATGCTTGGTCCCCAGCTGTTGGCAATTTGCGGAGTGGAGTCTTGTTGGAGGATGTGTGTTACTGGGGTCAGGGCTTTGGTAGCCCACCTGGTACTATGAGGGTATAACAAATGCAGGAAAGAAAGGGTCCATTGGATTTGCAACATGGTTCAATTTTTGGATATGGCGATTGGTCAATGTGAGGCAGGGCTATTGGAATCCCTGAATGGAGGCTTGATGGAGCCATGAGGATGAATCGTGGATTACAGTGAAGGTTTTGGAAGAGATCCTAGGATTTTGGAAGACATAAGGACTATGTGATGGCTGCCAAGGAGAGCTTCTGGTTTGGGATGAGTATTCCTTGAGCTGTAAACAGCCTTGCTGGAGGGGTAGAATTGAACCCCAGAGACTTTGTCACTGGTTACAGATGTCCGACTTGGAGCTACAAGATTCGATGTTTGTCCTGTTTGTTTTAAGTCTTGCATTGGTTCAATCATTCCTTGCAATACCATCTTTTGTAGTATGAATGCTTACTCTGTGCTATTGTATATGTTTGGTTTTATAAACTCACAGTTAAGAGACTTTGGACTATGGTGATGATTGAATGGTGTTGGGATTGATAAAAACTATGAGGACCCTTAAAGTTGGACTGAATGCATTGCATTTTACATTATGGATGGTCACCAGTTTATGGGGCTGGGGGTGGAATGTGGTAGTTTGAATCAGATGTCCCCCATAAAATCATATGTTTGGAATGCTTGGTCCTCAGCTGATGGTAACTTTGGAGGTGGAGGTTTTTTGGAGGATGTGTATTGAGGGTGGGTGATTATTGCAGTCAGCTTTCCAGTTGCTGCACAGAAAGAACCCAAGCAAAAGCGGCTTGTGGAGGAATGGGTTTATTAGGCTTAAGGACTTGAGGGGAGACTCCATCCTGGCAGGGAAGATGATGGCATGAGCAGAGGGGTGGACATCCACAGCACTGGAAACAGCAGCAGGAAGGTGTGCCAAATACTGGCAAGGGGAAGCTGGCTTATAACCCCATAAGCTTCATCGAGGTCGTAAAACCCAAACTACCATCAGCTGAGGATCGATCTATCAGAATACATTCATTTTTTTGTGGAGGACACCTGGATCAAACCATGACAGTGATATAACTAGTTCCCCCCTTGGCAGAGTTCAGCTCACTCTCCTGCTGCTGTTTTCCATCTGCTGTGGCAAAGGTGATGTTCAACCACGATGCTCATGCCATCCTTTCCCCTACCATCATGAAGCTTTCTTCTAGATGGTAAGACCAAATCAAACTTTCCTCCCAACAGCTACTTTGATCTGGTGTTTTTGTCCCAGAAACCCTAAGGTAATTATAGCATGACTGTTTCTGAGCCAAATTCTTTTGCCTTACTAAAGGTTCTCACTGACTGGTTCTTTTTTTTAAATATTTATTCATTTTCAAGCAGAGAGATACAGAGAGAGAGAGAGAGAGAGAGAGAGAGAGAGAGAGAGAGAGAGAGAGAGCACCAGGGCCACTACCTTGTGGGTCTGGCTTATGTGGGTCCTGGGGAATTGAACTTGGGGCCTTAGGCACTGGAGGCAAGTGCCTTAACTGCTGAGCCATATCTCCAGCGCTCACTGACTGGTTCTTTAAGTGCTGCTTGAACTAGAGTTTCCTTGTTGTTGGGAACTAGGAATCCTATTAATAGAGCAGAGGGTCATTAAGTTTTCTTCCATATTTTTATTTCCTGAAATGGTTTCAGATAAGTGTGGGGATAAGAGAGACACTGTACACTTTCATTCATCAGCTATTGTATAGCACTATTCCAGATATGTAAAATCCATGAACCTGGGATCCAAGATCAGCAGGGTGCAGTACAAGTTGACTCACTTCCTGTCATTTCCAGTAACTCACTTGTGCTTTTTCTCCCAATGGCTTCTGTCTATACTGGACTAGAGGTCCCATTCTCAAAGCAGGAATGGGACACATGTTGACAATCATCTGCTTGGATGATTTTGGGCTCAGGAGATTAATGGGCAAAGAAAGAAGCTTCCATATCAAAGAAATGACCAGCCCTGATTTTTATGGGGATGTAGGGCTGCTGCTACCAAGGGCAGGGAGGAGAACAAGACAAGGGTCAGAATTTCCTGGGACACTGTTCAGTGATTTCCATGCCTGCTGTCAATCACAAAGGAGCTATTACAGCAAAAAATTGGTAACCAGAAGCTTGGGTTCCTCAATGATGAAGGACTGGGTTACTCCACCATGCAGGCCAACTTGACCAGAAGGGTATGACTACACATGAAAGAGAACCTGGGAGGTGGAAGAGGAAATAAAAGTGTCATTTATATTGGGAACTGTAACTGGTTTTAGTTACTAATCCTCCTTGCCACTTGGAAAAACAAATCACCATGAAGAATCTGTGACAGGAGACGACAAACTTAATGTGGCTACAGTGGGTCATAGCAGTCTGAAGGATAGGCTATAATTCCCTCAGAATTCACTCTTTTCTTGCTTATCAGGCAGCTAACAGCATCTGCAGCTCTGTTTGAAGGTTTTCTGTAGCCACAGAGCCCACTCGGCCCAGGCACAGTGTCAAGGAAATAAGCCCCTCAGGAAACAGCATTTAACTGATGATTGAACACAGACCAGCTGCTTTGGCCCTTGGTTGGGATAACTTTGAGATTATCACACAGCCTTTCAGAATTGTCATACCCAGTGGGACTAAGCTCCAGTTGTCCAAGTAACAACCTGCTTGATTATATAAACCTTACCATCCTCCTTTCTCAGAGCCTGGAATTCCATGTCCAGATTAGGACCCTAATGCACCTGCTGTCAGGGTGTGGGCACACGCCTTCTCTCCAACAGCTCTTCCAAGCTAGACAATAGCAGAACTAAGGAAGCTCCCAGCTCACGGAATGACTGGCTGGAGACTTTTGGCTAAAGAATCCACATGCATGAAGGGAGAGACCTCTCTGTAGTGTGTGTCAGGAAGACAAGCAAAAGAACAGTGGAATATAGGCAGGAAGTTCTGGTAGAAAATCCCAAGAACTCTAAATAAATCTAAAGTTAAACTCAGCCCCTAGGACACTCTGAAGGTAATTTGTCAAAGCAGAAGGATGGGATCTGTTTCATTTGGAAGTTTGTTGCCTTGACTTATAACTTAAATATTCAGACATCTGGGATATAGTCTCAATTTGTCATCTCTCCCAAAGGCCAGGAAATGTTAGGGACAGTCTTGGCAATGAGAATGTAATCAAGGACGGGAAAGGAAAAAAAGAGAGAGAGAGACAGAGAGAGAGAGTTGTGTGCAGGAGCTTGGCCTTTCTAAGAAACAAGAGTCATTCTTAAAGATTGTTTACACATACCCTGAGTCACGCTTGATATTGAATTGATATTGAAGACACCAAAGACCTCAGAGCATTACTGTCCCAATGAAAAGATAGATGTCACTGGCAATGATAAATCAGTGACTTGTCTTTTATTTATTATCACTGCTTTTCATTAGAGCAGCTGGTAATGGGATCCACCATTCCAAGAGAGGACAGGTCTTGCCATTATAGCTTTGCCAGGAACATCAGCTCATGGGTGACTCTCATGCCTGCTTTGCTGCAAAGAAGAATTTTCATATCATGGGATGGTTAATCTGAATAACACAGTGTTTTTAGGAAGCTTTACATGTGCAAAAGTGTGTGTGTGTGTCTGTCTGTCTATACATACTTACACATATATATGCACATATATCCAATGCACATATATCCTGTTGTTGTACTCAGTCAGTCTTCTTATTGCTGTGACAATGAACCCAAACAAAAGCGGCTTGTGGAGGAATGGGTTTATTTGGCTTACGGACTCGAGGGGAGACTCCATCCTGGCAGGAAAAAATGATGGCATGAGCAGAGGGTGGACATCACCTCTGCCACAGCATTGCAAACAGTGGCAGGAAGGTGTGCCAAACACTGGTAAAGGGAAGCTGGCTTATAACCCCCATAAGCCCACCACCACCAACACATCTCCAACAAGGTTCAGCCACTGCAAATTCTGGATGCATACACCACTTTGTGCATCTGGCTTTACATGGGTACTGGGGAATCAAAGTCAGGTTGTTAGGCTTTGCAGGCAAGTGCCTTAACTGCTGAGCATCTCTCCAGCCCTTATTTGCTGTTTTAACAACAGAAAAAGAATTTATGGAGACATGACAAAGAAAAGGAAGGGTTTGGGTTCTTAATGGAAATAATCCGTGGAAGAACAATGATGAAATATATGAGGCCAACTAGTGGAAAATAAGGGTTGTGTCATTAAGGTTTATTTTCTATGTGCTCATATGGAGAGGGAACTTTTCTTACGGGAAATAGATGGCCTGCTTTTAAGCAGGAAAAGAATGGAGAGAGCCCTTTGTATCTCTCAAGTGCCTTCATGCCAAGATTATAACTAAAGTTAAAAGCAGCACTTTTTGAGGTGGTATTTTCTGACCCACCTTCACACACACCATTCCCACCACATTCATGGTGAGCCATCCCCCAGGGAATTCATAGGCAGCAGACTCAGGGAGATGAGTTAATTTTGCCTTTTGATTCATGACCCAAGTCCTGACAATAGAAAATCCACTCATGGATTCTTCAAAGCTCACATTGACCATGACCATCCGTGGTTTTTAGTGTAACTTCAGAACTTGCACCTCGCACGCTACAATGAAGCTCTGTGTGAAGGTGGTCCTATGTGCCCCTGTTTGACTTACAGAACAGGCTTGGGGGAGGCAGGGCGCCTCATCCACCGTGGGCACTGCTCATCTCCTCCGTTCTGTATGATGCAGTTCACAGGAATCACTGACAACGTAAGCCTTGCGTTTCCTCTCACCTAACTTCCAGGAAACCAGAAAATAGTGTGCCTACGCATGACGTGCATTCAGATATCACACAGCTAGCTCCTGATGTCACCAGTGTCCTGCTGTAGAAGGATGGTGTGAGGTGCTGTTGTTGACATGAGAATGCAAGTAAAAGCCCACTGTCTAGAGGGCTCAGCAACAAGAAGATGCTCAGCAAAGGCTCAGCTTTCTCAACTGGTGGTTTTTATGTGAACAGGTGCAGCGTTTTGCCTGAATCACTATGATTTTATCTCATTTTTTTCCGGTCCATCCTTGGAGCCTGCCATGACTTTTTTATTTATTTTTTTGAGTCAGGTTCCATCGTTCTGTATTTATGGTTCCTTCCTTGTAATTCTCCAAGGGACTTGTTGATAGTATTTTCTTTCTTTTTCCTGTTTCCAAATCCAGGAGAGAGAGGGGAAGATAAGACACCCTATACTGGTAAATAAACCCTTCCTTCTCACTGTACAACAGAATGTTACATGCTTTAAAATATTCTAGAAATGCATGTGATGCTCTTCTTGAAACCACAGACTCCAATCGCCATCACTGGCCTTGTTCCATGAAGAAGATTTTTTTTTTTTTGTAGCTGTTCACCCCTTTCTCTCCGAAGCAGGCTCCCTACACCTCTATCTTTGGCTCTGCTTCTAGTAGCTTCGATTTCCTTCACGCTGTCAGTGAGCATGCAGATGTCATCAAGCAGGACAACATCAGGAGAAGGTTGGTCATGTAGCTCAGTGGCAAAGGGCTTGCTAGGCATCCATGAGACCCTGGGCTTGGACCCCAGCCCAGCACAAATGACTCTGACAGAAGACAGTCCACTTGGCTGAGAGTGTCACAAGGGGACAGAACCACTGAGAGGTCGGAGATTTTCCCAAGGGAGAGATCGCCTGCATGATTTCAAGAAAGCTTCAGGTACCAAGTGACCCTAAGGAATAACTCAAGGATGAGGTAGAGAAAGATGGCCTTAAGAACTGCAAGGACGAATCTCAGGCTTCAAGTGACTTCATCTATATGTGGGTAATTTAAAAATTCAAAATAAAATTGGAGTATTCAGGCCATTGCAGTTTTCAAAGGTTAAGGTCAGTATTTGACAAAAATCACAAAGGTTAATCAGGAAATATATCCACCCAGCATACTCACACACATACACCATGTATATGTATATGTATATATTTTTTCAAGGTTTAAATATATCCTGAAAATATAATATAATATATTATTACATATTATACCTGATAATATAATAAGTTTTTACTATAGTAATAATTATGTGAATATAGCTGGAAAAATAATGAATCTGCATAACTGGGGTTAACAATTATGTGTCATTTTAATATATGTATTATATATTGTTTATATATTATGTTATTATATATGTATGGGTGCATAAAATACATATATTGCTATGCATGTCTGTTAAATACTGCCTACATCCTTGGGGTATGATAGAAAATATTGGATGTATTGAAAGTATTTTGGGTAGAATAAAAATATTAAGTTTTAGTCTTTGTTTGGCCACCTGCTGTTTTTTTTTTCTTTTTCTTTTCTTTTTTGTTTTCTTGAGGTAGGATCTCACTCTAGCCCAGGCTGACCTGGAATTCACTATGTAGTAGCCTCAGGGTGGCCTCGAACTCACAGCGATTCTCATACCTCTGCCTCCCTAGCTCTTTATTTCTTATTTTTTATTTTTTTCCTTTGACTGAAGTTTTCTGAGCATCAGTATTTTCATATTTGAAACTGTGACAACAGCAGAGAAGTGACCCTGTGTGAGGTTCCATAAGGTGGGAAGACAATGCATCAGCAATGCTTCACCATTGACTATGGAGCCCTTGACCCAATTCTCCATTATCTGCAGTGAGTCATGAATATTATCACCCATTCAAATGATTTATGAGCAAATAAAATAAGAAAAGAGTATGGAGAAAAAAAGATCTGCCTTTTCTCCTTCCTGTCTTTCTTTTAAAAAATTATTTATGTATTTATTTGCAAGCAGAGAGAGATAGAAGAGAGACAGACAGAGAGAACGGGTGCACCAGGGCCTCCAGCTGCTGCAAACAAACTCCAGATGCATGCACCACTTTGTGCATCTGGCTTTATATGGGTGCTGGGGAATCGAACCCAGGTCAGTAGACTTTGTAGACAAGTGCCTTAAAAGCTGAGCCATCTCTCCAGCCCTCTTTTTCTTTTTTTGAGACAGAGTATCTGTGTGTCTCGGGCTGGTCTTGAACTTGCTATGTAACCTAAGCTACTTGTCATCCTGCCCCTCAGCTTCCTGTGTGCTGGGATTTTAGGCATGCACCACCACAAAAGGCTAAATTCCACTTCTTAAGCCAAGGAATTCCTGCTTGCTGCTTATAATAATTGACCATTTTTCAATAATTAGGAAAAAGTGATAATGAATACATAAGTAAGAATTAATTTTAGAAATTTAATTTCAATTTAGAAAAGATAAGGATGCCAGAAGGTCAATTTGTGTGTGTCTTTTTATCCCTTAAGAAAAAGAATCTAGTTTTGATTCAGGACCATTCCCAGGAGACACTATCTTAGACACATTGTGTTAATCATCAGTACAGGTTGAGAGCTGAGAATAGAGACACCTGAAGTTATTTTCAATTAGAAAGAACTATAGTGATTTTTAAACTGCCAGGACTGTAGGCCACTGCTGAAATTACTGAGCCAGAGAACAAATTGTCAGTTTGTCCTAATACAAACTGTTATTTAACCTATATTCTGGAAATTTCTAAAATTTCTAAAATGGTAATTTTAGTGGCAACTCAAGTTGAGGAAAATGGGCAGGAAAAAAAAAAGCAAGTTCTGATTGGGAAGTTCCTCCATGCTGTTCTAGATGAGAGAGTGTCTCATGCACGCAGCCTGGTATAAATTGAAATCCAAAGTTGGCCCTGAAATGATGACTTTTACAAAACTCAATTTATTGGACCTTAAGTGATAAGCATAACAATTTTTCTACATTTTTAGATAAATGCCTTCCAGTATTTTAGTATCAGAGCATGTGTGCCGACAATGTTTCCTCACTGGCACCCTCACCCCCAGAGCTTGGCATGCTGGTACTTAGTTTTTAAGCTGTAGTCAAGGGCAAATATTTCGATTATTTTTAGGAAGCAGATGCCACCCCTATTACAAGGGTGGTGTGGGTGAGGACAAGCTGGGGCAGAGAGGGATCAGTGGACATGCATACATTTGTCATCTTGCCCAGAAGGCAGTGATGGTGTCAGAGCTGGGAGCCAGTAGGTCAGGCGCGGTGCTCTTGCTGGGTGCCTGGCATCTCTCACTGGGTGCCTGGCATTGTCTGTGCTTGAGTGGTTTGTTTCTGATGGTTATAGCTGTAGCTGAACACTCTTCTTCAAAATGACTCAGATGCTTACGTTCTGTTGCTTTGGGGTAATACCTCTGACCAGTATTAAGATGCCATGATGCTGGGCTGGAAAGAGACAACGGGACAGTCAGCATTCACTCTAGGAAGATGTATCTAAAGCCTAGAACCCTTAAAGCCTAGTGACTCAGCCTATCAAATCCCAGACATGTTCATGTTATAGCCTTATAAGCATTCAACATGTCCTTTAATGTTATAGAGGAGGTGGCGAATAAAAGTTGAATTTTATGACAAAGCCTTTGATGCCTAGAATTTCTTTGGTGGGATCACATGAGCTATGATCAGTCCAGGACTGGATGGCACTGTTGTTAATTGTTTAAATTGTGACATGCCAGATACTCCCATAAAGAGTTATGGAGCACAATACTGTGGCTGGCAATATTATGATTATGATGATGATATCCAGAAAAAATATTTTTTATTGTCTATAATGAGTTACATTGTTTAGTGGGCTAATAATGAGTTGTTATCCCCAATTCCTCACTGGCCCCCCTCCCCATCCTCAGTCAGCTGAATATCCTCCTCCGTGGGCCGTCTGGATCAGTCTTTTTGGTAGGGGACCATGGATAGCCTAGTCTTCAGCCGGGTTCTCCTGACCCAAGTGTGTTGTTACTGAGGCGTGCCATGCCTCTGATAATCTCCCCCACCATGGCTCTCACAATCTTTCTGCCCCTTCTTCCGCTCAGTTCCCTGAGTCGTGGTGGGTGAGTATTAAGACTGCTTTAATGTTGTAAGCTTAGGGGTTTTGTGGAGAGAATTGTTGGTTTCTTTCACCCTGGCTTATCCTGTGTTGATTGAATGGTTGTGGCTATGGGTCCCTTGTTCATCCCGTCCTTCTCTGCAGGGTTCCATATGGATCCTCCACGATATAACTGGTGGCTCATCTCTTGCCATGATCTCAGCTTTCTGCCTGCAGTCGGTTGGTAGGGTTATTTGGGCCACAGCTTTCTTGCTGCATCCTGAAAAATACAAACACAATCTCCATTGGAGAGTGAGAACAGTGTAGGTTAACAAATATACACATATCCATTCTGGATTACCTAGATTCTATTTTTAGTACCTCCCTATCAGACGCTCGCATAGTGCATCTTTTCTTGGGAGCCCAAGAGTACGGGATCCAGTGCATATAGCCCTGAATCCCCAGTTCCAATCAAGGGTTCCCCCTCACTGAGTGAAATATTTGGCCAGATTTAATAGCTGTTGATTGTCTCCCCGAGGTCCAGGATCCTCCACTGTACAAGTCCTCCTTTCTTGGTTTGCTGTTCTCTCCCAATATGAGGTGTGGCCAGCCTACTCATGGCCTCAGACTGTGTTTCATGCCAGTGGTCTGTTTACTCCAGCTGTCGTTGATCTGCTTCCCCTGGCAGCTTGTGTAGTGCCTTCCAGCACTGCACTAACTGCCAACTGGGGGCTGGTTACCATTCCAGACCTCAAAGAGTCTCTCGACGCTGAATGATGGTATTCTGTGGTTTCTTCAGCAATAGGGTTTTGCCTCAGGCCTGGGGAGGGCATTCAAGAGCTTTGACAGAATTCTGTCTTGTTTTTGGAATCTCATTGTTCACTTTGGACAACAGCTCTGCAAGGGAAGGAACCCGTGGCTGGGACCTGGGGTTATCAGAATGCTCAATAATTCACAGGCTTAGACTCTCTCCCCTACTACTCATGGCCCCTCTTGCCAGTTGACCCACTACTTGCTCGGTATGTTACAGTATACTTGTGAGGATTTTATGTTTTTGAACCTAATTTGGTTTAGCCTCATGCTTAAGCCATTCCCCTCCCACCTTCCCTTACCCCTCATTCATAACATCTCACTTCTTTCTATAAGTCTGCATAAAGAAAGCAGTTATCCTGATTAAGGACCGCATACGAGGGAGAGTATGCGGCGTTCAATTCTCTGTTCTTTTGAGTGTTCGCTTAGTAAGATCTGCTCAACATCAGACCAATCTTTCCTAAATTTTGATATGTCATTTTTCCTTTCAGCTGAGTAGAATTCCATCGTGAAAATATACCACAGTTTCGCTGTCCATTCCTCCATGGATGGGCATTTGGGTTGATTCCAGTTCTGGGCTATTATGAATTGAGTTGCTTAAGTATAGTTGTGCAAAATTTTCTGCATCGAGATGTGACATCTTACAGGTAGATGCCAAGTAGAGGGATAGCTGGGTCCATTGTTAGTTCTATGTCCATTCTGTCTAGGAGTCTCCACAATGATTTCCATAATGGTTGAACAAGTTTACAATCCCACCAGCAGTGAATGAGGATTCCTTTTTCCCCACATCCTCGTCAGCAACGATTGTTGTTGGTTTTCTTTATGATTGCCATTCTGACAGGGGTAAGATGGTATCTCATTGTGGTTTTGATTTGCATTTCCCTGATGCTTAAGGATGCTGAGCACTTTCTTAGATGAGTAAAGGCCATTTGTATTTCCTCCTCTGTGAATTCTCTGTTGAGATCAGTGCCCCATTTTGTGAGGGGGCATTTTGGGTTTTTGTTATTAATTTTTTGGAGTTCTCTGTAGGTTCTGTAAATTAGGTCTCTGTCTGAGTTGTAGCTGGAGAAAATCATCTCCCAGTTTGAAGGGGGTCTTTGGCTTTGAGTATCGTTTGTTTGTCTGTACAGAAGCTTTTGAGCCTGATCAGGTTAAGTGATTGTCATATTTCCTGGGCTGCTGGAGATTTGCTCAGAAAATATTTTCCAACTCCTATTTCATGTTGAGTTCCTCCTATTTTTTCTTCCAGGGTGTTCAGGGTTACCAGATTTATATTCAGGTCTCTGATCCATTTGGAGTTGATTTTTTTGTATGGTGAAAGGAGTGGGTCTATTTTCATTTTTTTACACATGTTTATCCAATTCGTCCAGCACCATTTGTTGAAGATGCTATCTTTGGCCCAATGTACATAGTTGGCCCCCTTGTCAAAGACCAAATAACTGAAGTTACTTCCAATTAACTCTGAGTCTTCAATCTTGTTCCATTGATCCGTCTGTCTGTTTTTATGCCAGTACCATGCTGTTTCATTTACTATGGCTTTGTAGTATGTTTTGAAGTCAGGCATGGTGATACCTCCTGAAGAGGTTTTTTTACATAGAATAGTTTTAGATATCCGAGGTGTTTTGCCCTTCCAAATAAATTTAGAAATTATTTTTCTATGTCTGTGAAGAAAGAGGTTGAGATTTTTATCAGCATAGTATTGAATCTGTAAATCGCTTTTGAAGAATTGCCATTTTTACTATATTGATTCTCCCTAACCATGAGCATGCAATATCTTTCCATCTTCTCACGTCCTCCTTTATTTCTTTCTTAAGTGTTTCATATAAGTCCTTTACAACCTTGGTTAGTGATATTCCAAGGTATTTGATTTTCTTTGAGGCTACAGAAAATGGGACAGTCTCTCTGATGTCTTTTTCTGTCTGCTTGTCTTCTGCATATATAAAGGCTACTGATTTTTTTGTGTGTTTATTTTGTATCCTGCCACGTTGCTGAAGGCATTAATCACCTTCAAGTGGTTACTGATACTATTCTTTGGGTCTGTTTTATAAAGGATCATGTCATCTGCAAAGAGGGATAGTTTAATTTCTTCCTTTCTCATTTGTATCCCTTTTATGCCCTTCTCCTGTCTTATCGCTTGGGTTGGAACTTAAAGCACTATGTTAAAGAGCCGTGGTGAGAGTGGGCAGCCCTATCTTGGTCCTGAATTGAGTGGGAACTCCTTGAGTCGTTCCCCATTGAGAATGATTTGTGCTTTAGGAGTTTTGTAAATTGTCTTTATTAAATTGAGGTATAAGCCATCTATGCCTATTCTTTCCAGAGCTTTGAACATGAAGTGAATTTGAATTTTGTCAAAGGCCTTCTCCGCATCTATTGAGATAACCTTGTGGTTTTTGTGGTTGAGCCAATTAATGTGATGTATTACATTTATCAACTTGCTTAAGTTGTACCATCCCTGCATCTCTGTGATAAAGCCAGGTTGGTCAGGGTGGATAATATTTTTGATGTAGTGATGTATCTGGTTTACTAGGACTTTGTTCAGGATTTTTGCATCTAAATTCATCAGAGATATGGGTCTATAGTTCTCTTTTCTTATTGCATCCTTGCCTCATGGAGATATCACTAGAAGAGATGCTAGCTGTCAGCTTACTGGCTCAGCCCAGCTCTCCATCCACCCTTGGACAAGGGATCAGCTCAATAGAACACAGATGATCGCAGCCTCAGCCAATAGCTTAGTCAATGCCCCCCAACTATGAGAAGTAATACATTGCTACTACTTCAAGCCATTTAGTTTGGGGGGATCTTGGTCAAGCTGTTAAAATAAAATTAAAAGGCCCTAATAGAAAAAGAGTTAACAGTTCTTCTCAAAAATGTTAGCTTATGCTTCCTCCCCTCACACTTTCCCATAAACCCAGCCCCCAGTTCCTATAACCTTGTGGTTCCCATAATCTTGCATCCTTGATAAAAGCTAAAAATGTCCTGACTAATTACAAAAAATGTGCAAATGAATGCTTGCCTATACCTTCCTGATAAAACTTGTTTCAAAGCCTTGTTCAAAAATCTATTTGGAGCTTCTTTGCCTCTGTTCTTCTCAAGGACCTGCATTGAGCCCTGGCATGCTTGATTTTTTTAAAAAACTAAAACCCTTTGCAGTTGCATGGGAGATCATGGTGAGGGTCTTCTTTTGGGCCTGGGGTCTTAAAAAGCAACAATAAAAATAGCAATTGGTTCTTATAACTACGTGCTGAGTTAACAAATACTGAAAACTGATGAGATGAATATACCCAACAGGCAGAGAAGTCTCCAGAGACACTCAGTGAAGGCATTGTAAAGCAGTAGAGAAATTGTCACAGGCTGAAAAACAAGCCAAACAGTTCTGCTTCTCATTATGCCACGAGAAAGGGTTCTTAATGAAGTGTTTCTCATCCTGGCTACTCAGGCAGAACGAGGCTCATGTCTGATGGAACAGATTACCATTTGAATAATAAGAATCCACAAAGTTTTGGGTTTTAAAAAATTATTTTATTTACTCTGTGTGTGCTTGTGTGTGTTTAATGGAATTGTGCCATAGTAGAGCAAAAGGAACAGAAACAATTTCAAAGGACAAGAGGCATTTGGACCCCAACATCTTACAGGTAAGAATCAAGTGGAGAATGATCCATGTTGTATCAGTGTGCCATTCAAATGCCCACAGGGGACTGGGTTTATGGAAAGTGTGAGGGGAGGAAGCATAAGCTAACATTTTTGAGAAGAACTGTTAATTCTTTCTCTATTAGGGACTTTTAATTTCATTCTAACATTCCCTCCTTCTCCTTTGGGTCATCTCTAATCCTAGAGATCTTCTTCTGTCCCACTGATGGTATATTGCTGTCTAATTACCATTAGCTTAATTTCCCCCATTTGCTTTCTTAGAAAAGCGAGTCCTTTATTTATCATACAGAGTCCTACTGTGACTAACATGAGCAGTGCTAAAAGTGGCCCTAGCAAAGGTAAGATGTAAGGCAATAGTCCATGGAAGCTGGACTATAGAAGATTGTCTAGAATTTTTTTAGGTCTTTTTGGAGGCTTTTTTTTTAATGACTTCTGACTTGTTTGCATAAAAGCAGCATTTCTCATTCAATGCCAAACAGATTCCTCATTTTTCAGTAGTCAGGAGATCTAATCCCCTTCTATTCTGCTGCACAACCTCTGCTAGTGAGTCGACCTGGTCCTGGAGATCTTGGATCGTACTACATAGAGCTTGTACATCACTGATGAGCTGCTGAGACAGTTTGTGATACTGGTGTAAAGATACTCCAAGTCTAGCCGACCTAGTGCCTACTGCTGCGATGAGACCCATTCCCACTATCAGGGGAATGATTCCTATTGCCCTCTTATGTCTTGCCCCTGCTAGGGTATCAAAACTAGGTACTGGTATGGGCTCATCACCAGGGACTATTCCCACATCAGGTAGCAATGAAGACAACACGCATATCCCAGTCCAGTTGGCGGGGAGTTGGGTGTAAGCCATTTTATTTCCATATATTATGGTGGCCTCCTGGGGGAGGGCAGAAAGGCAGGGTGGGAGGTTTATAGGCAGTTATATTGATACAAGAGGTAAAGGTTACCTGTCCTACATCTATTTCTCTGGTAGAGATTCTGGATTTTCCTTCGATACAGTGGGACTGGTTAAAACCTTTAGGCGGGACTTTAAGGGAAGAAGAATAGGTATGCAGGGACCTGTGGGTGAGCTGTCTTCAGTTTTTCCCCATGGTATGGCTGTTGGAAAAGGCGTTCCAAAGTTCATATACAGCCAGTAGTCAGCAGCTAGAACTGGGTTAGTGAGATTTATCAGAAGATGAGTGGCTACCAGGATATCCATGGTTTGGACATCTAAATTTAAATGCTCTGCTTTAGGTAGAGCTAATGGGTGATATGACAGTTTTGGTAATTCGGGTTTCGGTAGCTCATCTATCTGCTGGTGTTTTACCCCATCGGTTGGTCCTCCCCCATCTGATACATGTATTGGGGCCTGAGTTGGTCAACAGGATAGTTTTCCTTTCTGCCCTTTACATCCTGCTAACTTCATATGGTACGTAGTTGAGGTATGGCCAAACAATTCCTGACTTTTAAAAGTAGTCTCCCTTTGCAGAGGGTCTGTCTTAGTTAACACAGCTTGGAAGCGTAATTGGTTTTTCTGCCCCATACAGATAGTAGCAGTTTTATAGCAAGACATGTGAACATCAGGCAATATAAGTACAACCTATAGAACAGTTTGGAGTGGTCTTTCCAGCGTCCGGGTCTCTGAGTTTTGGTTTGTTTGCACAAACCCATTTAGGTGGCTTATAACCTCCTCCTTGATTATCAACTTCAGCTCTAAGGTATGCGACAAAATGATTACAATTAACAGAGTGGGTGTAGCTAAGGGGAGGGTTTTCCAAGCATCCCCCCTACATTCACATGGGGGGGCCAAAGAGGGTAAGATATGGGTCTATGCCAGGAGGGGGGCCTAGGCTAGAGTCAATTGGGGTTGAGCAGAGTACCAGAGTTAAGGCGACAAACATGTAGCTTGAAGGGATTTTTAGTCTTTTCCAGTTTTTATTCTGGTTCAGGTGGAGGTGCGGGTTTTAGGTGGGATGCGTGCATCCAAGGGGTGATGCTGTGAAGTGTAAAATGTACCTGTGACATTCGTGTTTCTCTTGTAAAGTACAAAATGGCTAAAACACTTATTTTTAAAAGAAATAGCTAAAGGTTTGTTTTAAAACTGCTCACTTGAGTCTCTGTGTGTCATAAGGTCCTGACTATCTGGAAGAATTAAGTAACTAACAAGCTATTTCAGCTTCTGTAAAACGCTTACG
>PVHP010020038.1:0-31153 GCA_004024765.1 Zapus hudsonius
AAAAAAAATCAAAAGAAGAATAATATTTTGTGAACCAAGAAAATTATATGAAACTCAAATTTCAGCCTTCATAAATGCAGCTTTGTTGGTGCAGCTACTACTTACATATCTGGCAGAGCTGAATAGTTGCAACGAAGACCATATGGTGGAAAAAACCAAAAACCTTTACTCTTTGGCCCTTGAGAAAAAAGGTTTACCAATTCTTATTTTAAACCAATAAGGGTTCACAAAAGTTAAGCAACAAGGGCTGGGGACATGGCTCAATGGTTAAAGGCACTTCCTTTGCAAAGACTGCTGGCCTGGGTTCGATTCCCCAGTGCCCAGGTAAAGCCAGATGCACTAAGTGGCACAAGCATGTGGAGTTTATCTGCAAAGGCAAGAGGCCCTGGTGAGCCCATACTCACTCCCTCACTCTCTGTGTCTGCCTCTTTCTCTCTGTCTCTCAAAGAAATAAGTAAAAATTTTTAATAAAATGGTTAGCTATGACACAAGTATACCTTGTCTTTCATAAAGAATTTATCCTTCTGTTACAGAAAGGAGACTATTTTCTGAACATCAGAAATACCTTCATCCCAATGTGGAGATGGTAAAAGGCAAAGGTGGCCGAGCAGCTATTTCATAAAGCCACCTACCAGGGAGTGTATTTGCACAGTTTCCTGGTGATTGTGAGAGCTGAACTTGGCTTCTGGGTAGCATTTCTATGGAAGCTGGGAAGGTAAAGGGCTCACAGAGGAGAGGTGCTGCCAGTACATGAGTGAAAACAAGGAGTCAGGAACGAGTGACATGTACTGGCCCAGCAAGCCAGCTGGGAAAACCCCTCCAGCATGAATACCCGGGCCCCCTGCCAGCCCCTGAGATCCCTGTGACAAGGCCCGTATAATTTCTAGCCCCGAGGCTATCCGAGACTGGGATGCCCCATCTTTGGAATGACCTCAGAAGCCATTGTTCCAGAGTCCTTACAAAGCTCCTCGTTTTATGTGAGAGGAAGCTGAGCCCAGACCTCACAGCCTGGGAGCCCCAGCCCTGACTGAGAACTCCCACCAGACGTTTCCTTTGGGTGTTCTTCCACCTAAGCAATGGCTGGAGCCATGATGGCTCTGTGGCACCTGCTTTGCCCAGTGTTCTTTCATCAGCTGGGACCGAGAACTCGGAAATGACACAGCTACTCCGTGGCATCACTTACACTACTCCAAGACGCAGCTAGCAGGGCCAGATGTTTGTAGATTTATTTCTGCAAACTCAATGATTTTAAAAGTAACTAAGACCGTGATGCAATTTTCTTGACTTCTTTAATTGGTGTTTTTTTTTTTTTTTTAATTCTAAGACATCCCAATGAGGGCCACACTCTCTTGGCTAGTTATTAGGTGGAGGCAGGGGGAGGAGGACTCTAATCAACCAAACTTAATTACTATTTGGTGTTTCTTGACAAAACTAAGTAGATATCTCCAATTTCCCTCAGCTTTTGAATACGACCAGATCTCAATTAACAGCATCGATTTATTTCAAACAAAAATAACGATCTCTCCTTATTCACAGCTCCCAATTGCAAAATCCCACAATCTCTCATTAACAATGATTTATTTTATGCAAAAACAGTGGCAACTATTTCTTGTCTCATCAATTCCCAAAATGCATCCTTTCACCTCAGCCAACTCCAGGCCAAACCAGAGACAGGGAACCTTCTTCTAAAATTGAGCATAGTAGAGGCAGGAGGAGCCTGGGAAACAGCGAGGCTCCCTAAACACAGAAGATGGGGAGGCTGCGACCCGAATTTCCAAAGTGCTGGCCTAGTGCTAAGTGGAACTTCCTTTAAGAGGTTTGACCGAAATGCTTCCCGGAGGAAATCCTCTCTAATTTCTGATTTTTTAGAAGCAAATGCAGAGTTGTGGTGGGAACACTGAAGAGCAGGAGGAACAGAATAAAAAGGCTCTGGGCCCAAGAGTTCTAATAATTATCTAGATTATCTAGAACCCATGTCCATTGCTCACTTCTCCCAGAGATACTTCCTGGAGTTAGAGTTCTGAGTGAGTCTAGAGAGATGGGACCTTGAAGGTCTGACAGCCCATCTCCTCTCTGAGGAAGACAGGTGGCAGAGCACCTGGTTCCAGCCCACATTCTAGAGGAGGTGACAATCCTGCTTGCATACCTTCTATTCTGTGAAACGGATCAAGCAGACCACCTTTGCTGATACTTGAGTCTTTGGGATAATGATAGGTAACTCATCCATATTGTGAGGATTAAATGAAATAATATATTAAAAGAATGGGGAATCACCCAGAAAGAACTTGTTGCTCAGCAAGTACTTGATAAACATTTGTTTTCTTTTAATAGATTAGCAAATTGCAGCCATGAGATTATGTGATTAAGTCAATGTACCAATACAAGAGGTGCTAGAGTTCCCAGGCTTCCACTCCACACCCAGGCCTTCATTCCACTCCGAGCCCTCCTCCCAACTCAGATCTACAAGCTTTACCCATCAATGATGCTTAGCATCAATGCCACAGCTGAAGCAACTGTAAATGACTCTACCAAGAATAACCAAAGTCCATCTGAAACTGTGTGCAGTACACACACACACACACACACACACACACACACACACACACACACAACTAGCATTGTGTGTCCTAACTGAAGGCACTGCTGTAGCCTCGCCTGCATTTTCATAGCAATTTATGGTGACTTTGCTGATGTCCTCAACAGTGACACTCTACTGAACAATGACAATAGTGACTGGATCTGCCCCCACCTACATCATGGAGCATGGAGCAGAGCTGACAAAGAAACCAGTCTCCTTCCTGTCCATAGTGTTATGAAAGTACACAAAGATACAGCCAGGTAGCAACTCCCTCCAGGAAATACGAATGTTCAGAATCTTATTTCCTGCTTTATATGAATAAATCTAATAAAGAAGTCCATTTTTCATGCCACTAAAAACCAAATGAGGCCAAACAAGTATTCTAGAATCAATCTGAGACAGAAAGTAATTCCATTATCATCAATCAGAGTAGCATGCCCTTATTTAATAATAGTTTTTTTTAAGTCTCAAGCTATCTTACACACTGAAGACATTCAAATAAGCTTCATTTTTTAATCTCAGAATAGAAGGATAGGGGATTGTAAAATGACCTCACCTTGAGTAGTTTAAAAGAGGATATTCAGAACTTCTCCTTGACAAATCCCAGTGATGTGTATCAGCGTCATTACAACGGCTTGTAATGTATAAGGTATGAAATAGATGGAAATTAATAAATTTTGGCATGTTCCCATAACAGAATATTATACAGTCATCAACATTATCGGACATATTAGTGGACATATATTTGTTGCTATGCAAAGATGTTTATAAGAAAAAGAAGTTATTAGTAGTAGTTTTCAGGACTGGAGATGAGTAAAACTCCAAAATAAAAGTAGTATTTCATATGTAAAGACTGGAAGATATACATCAAAATAATCACATTCAATTCTACATGGTATAATGAGAAAATATATTTTCTAAATCTTATGCATTAATATATTTTACTTGCCTAAGTAATAAAATAATTCATCAAAAGAATTCCATCCAAAATAGTCAATAGTAACAAACTGTTTCCAAATGCACAGTGTACTAGCTCTGTAACAGCCTGCTTCATGCCTTGTTGATGCTAGATAATTGAGGAATTGCTTGATTTTCCTTCCATCCCTGGGTAACTGAATTACCAAGTAAAATCAGAGGCAGAACTGAAATAAAAACACAAAGGTCCATGACTTCTGTGTCACTGAGTCATGTATTCCATAAATCTGTGTCATGCAACTAAACGCTAAGGAGAGGCAGATGTGTGAGAGAGAGATCCCACTTTTGGAATCCCCTTAAAAACATCATGCTACAAGAGACAGATGAAGGACAGGCTTCTTTCCTCAGAGAGTCAGGGATGTATCATTGAGCAATAAAAAGAATACAGTTAAGACTCGATAGTGAAAAGATGAATTATTAAACCTAGGTCTCTATAACCCTGTATAAAAATCAACTCCAAATGGATAAAAACAAACCTTTGTGCAAGATCTGAATTTTTTAAATGGTTCGAGGAAAAGGGAGAGAAAATAATTCAAGATACAGGCATAGGTAAGGATTTTTGAATAGGACTCCAGGCACTGTCATACATCCTAACTCTGCAGGCACTCAGGAAATAAGGCCAACAATTGACAAATGGGATTTTATGAAATTAAGAGCTTCTGCATAGAAAGAAACAAATGAGTTAAGAGACAGTCTACAAAATAGTAGAAAACCTTTGTTAGCTATTCATCTGACAGAGAATCAACATCTTGAATATACAAAAAAAAATTAGGGCTGGAGAGATGCCTCAATGGTTAAATTTCTTGCCTGTAAAGCAGAAGGACCTGAGTTTGATTCCCCAGAACCAGAGGCACATGCAACTGGAGTTTATTTGTAGTGTTTGGAGGCCCTGGTGCACCCATTCCTTTCTCTCTCTCTCTCTCTCTCTCTCTCTCTCTCTCTCTCTCTCTCTCATAAGTAAATAAACTTTTTTAATCTTTAAAAATAAACAATTAAAAAAATCAAGCAACCCAATCAATAAATGGGCTAATGGAATCAACAAACTGTTCTCAAAGAATGAAATACAAATAAATAAAACAAAAATAAACATATGAGAAAATGTTCAACTTCACTAGTCATCAGAAAAATAAATTTAAATTTTTTTTTTAATTGGTATGGTGCCCTTCCTCTCAAAAATGGGGATTGTGGTGATGTAAGCCTTTAATCCCAGCACTTGGGAGGTAGAAGGAAAGAGGATCCCTGTGAGTTCAAGACTAGCCTGGGACTACAGAGTGAGTTCCAGGTCAGCCTGGGCTAGAGTGAGACCCTACCTAAAAATAATAATAATTGGTGTGGTTACCTCACACCTATAATCTCAGCACTAGAGAGAGACAGGCAGGAGAATCAGAAGTTCCATGCCATCCTTGGCTACATACAGTTTGAGGATGGCCTGGGCTATATATGACTCTATCTCAAAAGAATAGCTTTTTAAAAAAACCATTGAGATTCCATCTCATATCAATCAGAATGGCAGTCATTACAAAAACAAATACCAACAAATGCTGGCAAGAATGTGGGCAAAAGGTATTCTTCAAACTCTGCTGGTGGGAGTGCAAACTAGCCCAGCCCCCATGGAAATCAGTATGGCAGTTCAAATAAACACCACCCAAAAATAGATCTGACCTTGCCACACCATCAGTCATCTTTATGACAACACTATTCACAAGGTTCTGGAATCAACGGAGGTGCCCAACAACATAGAAATGGAGAAAGAGCCCAAAGAGCCTGGCAAGGTGGCGCATGCCTTTAATCCCAGCACTCTGGGGGCAGAGATAGGTAGGAGGATCACTGTGAGTTCAAGGCCACCCTGGGACTCCATAGTAAATTCCAGGTCAGCCTAGGCTAGAAAAAGACCCTACATTGAAAAACAAAAATAAATAAATAAATAAAATATTTTTAAAAGAAATGGCTTAAGAAAGTGTGGCACATATATACACAATGGAATGGTTTGTAGCTATAAAGATAAATGAAGTTATGTCATTTGCAGGAAAATGAATGCAACTAGAGATAATCATATTGAGCAAATTAAGCCAGTCACAGAAAGACAAATATGTTTTCTCTAATTTGTGGTTCCTAGATTTTGTATAAATACATAAAGTCGTGTTTGTGTGTAGGAAACTGTCTAGGGTAACAAATGAAACTCCTGGGAGGGAGGAGGCAGAAAGAAGAGGAGCAGAGTACAGGGGATCTGCTCATCTTACAAAATGTGCCTTTAGGAAAATGTCCCCAGGTAACACAGTACCATGTACAAAGAAAAAGCACAATAAAAATGTTCTAAATGAAGATAATAATCATAATTTGTGAATAGAGCTCTTATCAAACTGTTGAGGGACAGATTTTTTGGCACAGAACTATACACTTGTATTTACTGTTGTGAGGGGGGATTGAACCCAGAGGTTCACACATGATAAGCAAATGCTCTATCACTAAGCTAAGATCCCAGCCATCTTGTTCTTGTAGGTGTTATTCATTTGTTTTGCTTCTTTGTTAATATTTTTGTTCATTTATTTGCAAGCAGAGAGAGACAAAGACAGAAAGAAAGAGAGAACGGGCACACCAGGGCCTCTAGCAGCTGCAAATGAACTCCAGATGCATGCGCCACTTTGTGTATTTGGCTTTGCATGGGTACTGGGGAATGGAACACAGGTCGTTAGGCTTTGCAGGCAAGAGCCTTAACCACTGAGCAATCTCTCCAACCCTATTTCTTTTTGTGACCTTTTTATTGACAACTTCCATGTGTCTATACAATGCACGTGATCCTAACCCCCTCCTTTGTTCCCATGGATATCCTTATACCCCTCCACTGAATCTCTTCTCTCCACTTAGTCCCCTTCTATTTTGAAGTCATCAGGGGTTTTGCACTAATATTATGCAGATCTTGCGTAGGTAGCATCAGGCACTGTGAGGTCATTAACACTAGGGCCACTTTGTGTCTGGAAGACAGCATTCCAGAGCACTCCTCCCCTTCCTTAGGCTCTTATATTCTTTCTGCCACATCTTCCACAATGGAGCCTTGGGGATGTGAGAGAGACGCCCCTCAGTGCTCAACCGTCCACTGACATTTCTTCTCAGCATTTTAATGAGTTTTGAAGAGAGCTAAAATTTTTTTAGATATTTTTTATTTATTTGCCAGTGTGTGTGTGTGTGTGTGTGTGTGTGTGTGTGTGTGTGTGTGTGTACATGCGCACACTTGTGTTTATGTATGAGGACACCAGGGTCTCTTGTCACTGCACACGAATGCAAGATGCTTACACCACGTTTTGCATCTGGCTCTATGTGGATGCTGGCGAATTGAACCTGAGCTGGCAGGATTTTCAAGCAAGTGCCTTTAACCCCTAGAGCCCTCTCTCCAGCCCTGAGGGCCAATTTTTTTTTTCTAATTGGTATTTATTTTAATTTCAGAACGTGGTCCAAGGCAATTCCTGGGAAAATTGAGTTCTTCTCGAGTGAAGGTTCAGACACAAAAAAAAGAAAAGAGATGATAAAATCTTAACGTTTATATGATGTAAATTACCTTAGAAAAGAAACACCATGTAGTACTAAGAAAGCAAGTTGCCAACCAATGTGAAAATGCATGTTTAATATGAACACCCTACACACAAGCACACCGGAAACAGTCACTCTCTGCATAGGATAACTACGGTTGGCTATTATCTTGCCATTGGATATGTCCGGCTTTGATACTATGAACATTAATGGTGCATTACAAAGGAATAAATGGGGGAAAACTTACCCACAGTGGGCAAATGAAAGTTTGCATTGTGCCATGATTAGTGCTGGGCTATGAAGGAGCTGATGCTAAGGAGTGGTAATGAGGGTCCGGATATAGAACTTGCCGGTGGTCCTCCTGACAGTTCAGCTCTGATGGTTTTCCACTTGAAACTACTGAATGAATGCTACAGAATTTTTGTCTCTACTTTTGACTACTATTCAGAGAACTGAGTAAACTGACTGGACATCCAGTCACTATCAGCTCCCCACATAGCAGAATGAAAAGCCAAATAGGTCTTAAGCAAACCTAGCTTGACCTTTGAAGGCTTCTGATCCTATCCTAGGAGACAGGTTGGGAAAACACAACCAGCATCAATTGATCACTAGCTGCTAACCACCATCAGTTGGAACGAAAAACTAGCTAAAAAAAAAGAACATTCAAATGTAGATTACAGTGGCGTTTTGTGAGGGCAACAGAGGTTCCCAAAAAGATGTTTAGAAGGAAAAATAACTAAAATAACATTGTAAACAATAGAAAAAATATGGATTTAAACAGCATGAAAACTGTGCTTTGAGTATACCTGGATTGAAGAAGATAAAGAACGAGGAAATTCTGGCTGGATAGCTGACCCCACAGTCATTGCGGTAACAGGTCACAGCACTGTTCTGAGAACAGACACAAGGTCAAGGCGACGGCCAGCACATGCCCAGTGTACACCTACCTCAGCACTCATCAATGGCACAGCCGCTGTTTCTCGGTCAGTCTTTTCTACTCCAAATTTCGGTCTTTTTTTTTTTAGAGACTCACACTTATTTTCATATATATACTTTGTTTATTTTAGAGAGAGACCAACAGAGAGAGTATGAGCATGTCCAGGACTTCTTGCTGCTGCAAATGAACTCCAGATACATGCGCCCACTTTCTGCATCTGGCTTTATGTAGGTACGAGAGAGTCAAACCTGGACCATCAGGCTTTGCAAGCAAGTGCCTTTGGCCACTGAGCTATCTCTCCAGCCCTGATTTTTTTTTTTAATTTTGCTGTATTCCCAGAATCTAGCAGTCTGGTAGTGAGGGGATTTTTCAAAACATTCTTGGAAATGAATAAGATCATCTCTCCTCTTTTCCCTACCCGACACCCTATGAAAGCACTAATCTCCCCTAGGAGCTCTGTATTTAAAGATGGATACAGATAATCTGCTAAACACTCAGGGGAAAAAAAAACAAAAGAGCTGAGGAATTAATAAACAAGAACTGGAATATTCACCCCCACAATGACTGCTGCTCCCCTAACTCCTCATCCCACAGTGAATAACCCACTGAGGAGGGCCCTCAGTGGAATAGGGGTGGGGAAAAGAGAAATGGGACCAACCCATGGTTTGTCCATACAATGAAGTTTCTAATTAATAAAAATAATAAAAATAAAAATTTTAATTGGATTATTCAGTTTATAGACAGGAAGCTAGGGATAAATTGGTTACAGTGCTCTCTCTAAAGAGATCTTGGTTTTGTTTGTTTTTCTGTGTAGATGCACACCTCGTGTGAAGCCAGAGGAAGCTATCAGACATCTTTCCCTATTGTTCTTCCACCTTCTTCCCTGAGATAGAGTCTCTCATTGAACCGAGAACTCCCTGTTTTTCAGTTAGACTAGCTGACAAAGGAGCCCCGTGGTCTCCTGTCTCCACACTCCTCAGCACTGGGGTGACAGCCAGACACAGCTTCTTATGTGGGTGTTAAAAGTGGAAGTCAGATGCTCAGGAAAGCATTCTTACCCATTGAGGCATCTCACCAAACCCCCCATATTTGGCTTTTGGAAACAAGGCCTCGTGGAGCCCGGGCTGGTCTCAAACTCACTATGTATGGAAACGAGGCTGGCCTTGGACTATCCTCCTTCCACTTCCTGGGTGCCATCATGACCAGGTTGTTATGTTTTAATTTTTGTGGGTTTGTCTGGTGGGTTGGTTTTGGTTTTTTGAGATTGGGTCTCCCTCTAGTACAGGCTGATCTGGAATTCACTATGCAGTCTCAGGCAGGCCTCGAACTCACGGTTATCTTCCTACCTCTGCCTCCGGAGTGTTGGGATTAAAGACATAAGCTAACACTCCTGGCTTGATGTTATTTATGTTTTTGTATTAGAAATGTCCCCCAAAAAAATCTGTATTATAAACTCAGACTATGGAAATGGACCATAAAGTGTTGTAATGAATAACAGCAACAGAAAAAAAAAAAAAACTCAGCTAAAACAAACTTCACTGGACAGTTTTGCAGAAGAGCTGCTGCTCAGCTCCAGTGAGGAAGGCTTTCGTAAAAAGCTCTGTGAATTTAGAAGCTGGCTTCTGAAGCAAGCCACTTCCACGGCCAAGGTTCTGCGCTTGCGTGATGAATGTGAGTAAGCATCCAACACCAGAATGTTTGCACAACTGAACTGAGAATGCAAAACTCAATTTTATTTTCATGACATTTATGTTAAAGTCATCATAGAAGTCTGTACAAATAGAATATAGAAATAGAAAATAGATTTCTGCAAAAGCCCATACTTATTTTTGTCATGTGGATTTGCAGGCTATCTTGTTAAAGTATTTTATTTATTCATTTTCAAGCAGAGAAATGCAGAGAGAGAGAGAGAGAGAGAGAGAGAGAGAGAGAGAGAGCACCAGGTCCACCACCTTGTGGTGGAATTGAACCCGGGGCCTTAGGCACTGGAGGCAAGTGCCTTAACCATCTCTCCAGCCCGCAGGCTATTTTTTTTTAATTAGCCAGTCATTTCATAATTCAGAATGATCTAGACAAGACCGATATTAAATCCAAAATAAGTCCTTCAGTTCCGAAACACATTCAGTTACACACTGTAAGAAATCAAAGCTGGGCCTAGAGAGATGGCTCAGCTGTTAGGGTGCTTGTCTGCAAAGCCTAATGACCTAGGATGGATTCCCCAGTACCCACATAAAGCCAGATGCATAATGGCACATGCATCTGGAGTTCATTTGCAGCGGCTGGATGCTCTAGGGTGTCCATTCTTTGTCTCACTTCTGTCTCTCTCTGCTTGCAAATAAATAAATTAAAATATTTAAATATTTTAAGGAAATCAAAACTGCTTTTTTTAAGGTTTAGAGAAATTTTATTAGACTACATACAACTAGAATGTAAATCACTTAAGAGAAGGAAGGAGGAGGAGGCAGGAGAGGGGTAAAGCCCCCCTCCATCCCCAAGGAGCCCCCGCTGAAGCCTTTTCAAGGTTCCTGCTCCAACTCTTCTTGCCTTGCTGCTGGTCATTGTTCTGCTCTTTGACTGCTATTTTTATTTGCAATATATGACTGTTCTAATAACTCATTTGTCACCATTTTTTATAAAGCCTTTAGTTTCTCCTTTAAAAAAAAAAAAGAGTGAACAGATGCCCCAAACCTATTGATTTAGCACCAAATTTAAATAAACTCAGAAGCCCCCTCTCTGTGCATATTGAGTAGAACAAGGTCAACCTGGGCATCTTCCAAATGTAGAGGCTTAATTGGACTAATTCTTTGGTGATAATAATGTATATTTAAGATAGCCACTAAAAATTGTCAATGCTAATTCAGTAGATCAATTCCATTAAATGCTTTGAACTTTTCACCACTTGCTAATCTCATCCATTACAGCTGCTATTTTTGTTGAAAATCTGTAGCTATGACTTAATATCAAATTACAACAGACCCAAAACATACTTTCCTCTATGCAAAATAGAACCTCGAATGCTCATCCAGGCCTGAAGCTCCTGTTGTTAATTCAGACAGATGTCATGAGTCTGTGGGCAACTGACAAACTGTCTTAGAAAATATGTTTTCTACATATTATCAAAAGTAAAGCCTTTAGCATATGGGATTAATGATCAAAGACCAACCAACCTTCATGCGACCAAATGGCCTAGATTTTAATCTCAAACACAATGTCATTTAAGAACAGGTTCCACTCAGATCAATAAAAATGTCAAGGGCTAGAGAGATGGCTCAGTGGTTAAGGCATTTGCCTCCAGTACCTAAGGCCCTGGGTTCAATTCCCCAGTACCCACATATGCCAGACCCACAAGGTGGTGGCCCTGGTGTGCTCTCTCTCTCTCTCTCTCTCTCTCTCTCTCTCTCTCTCTCTCTCTCTCTCTTTCTCTCCCTCTCCTTCTCCCTCTCTCTCTTTCTCTGTATCTCTGCTTGAAGATAAATATATAAAATATTTAAAAAAATAAAAATGTCAAGCTTTTGTTCAACATCTAGGCGAACAAGGTAAGCAAGATAATTCACTGATATAAAAATAATACATCTATTAATTAGCTAATGGGGAATTGTGGGAGGGAAGCTCCAGCACCCACCAAGCCTTATTTGTCTGAAAGGAGATTGCGGAGGCTATTTTTGTTCGCTGTGATTTAGCACCATATCCTCTGGGTGATCGTTGAGGAAACAGATGCTGGGCTCTCTGGGCTCTGTTCCTGGAGGAGGGCTGACTCACAGGAGAGGGTGGGGAAGCCCAGGACCCCCGGCTTCCTGCAAGTTTCCACTTACGCATTTGCCTCCCTCGCCAGCTTCGTTTGAAGTTCCCATGCCAAAACCCTGAGCAGCGTGTTCCCAGGATCCATCAAGTTTGCAAGGAAAAAAAAAATCAGTGGGGATTTTCCAGCTGAATTAATTTGAAAATTGAGGCGAGATCATCTTTTTCTTTTTTTCTTTTCTTTCTCTTTTTGTTCTTCCTTCCCCACCCCCACTTGGCTGGAGTTGTTCTTCACTGACTTCACTGACGATGGGTTGTCCTGGCATCTACAGAAGGAAGATACAGATATTTTAAAAATTCACACTGTTCCCCTGTAAGCGGAGGACATTTCCTGGTGGGCAAGCATAGGCCTTCCTACAGTGTCCTAGGCTCTGTCAGTTACTGTGAACGGGCCCAAGCTAAGACACATCTGGATCTATTTGTTCATTAAAAATTAATGTTTATTAAATGTCCACGGGGTCTAAAGGTAAAATCTTTCTTAGTGTATCTAGACTGGTAAGAATGAAGGGGGCGGATAAAATCTTTGATGTTTGAATACATTTTAGAATGGGTTTGAAACAGAAAATTGGCCACATTACAGATTGAGAATTTAGTTTCTCCAGCAGCAGTTTCTTTTTTTAATGTTTCTATTTTTATTTATGTGTTTTTGAGAGAAAGAGAGAGAATGTGTGTGTGTATGAGAGAGAGAGAGAATGTGTGTGTGTGTGAGAGAGAGAGAGAGAGAGAGAGAGAGAGAGAAAGAGAGAGAGAACATAGGCATCCCAGGGCCTCTTGCCTCTGCAAAGGAACTCCAGATGCATGTGCCGTCACTTTGTGCATCTGGCTTTATGTGGGTGCTGGGGACCTGAACATGAGCCAGCAGGCTTTGCAAGCAAGCACCTTTAACCACCCAGTAGCAGTTTCTATGAAACTATTATTTACAGAGAAATTTAATTCACTGGCCACTCTAGGTTTTTACAGAACTTTTTTAAAGCTACTTTTAATTTACTCTTTGTAAAGCAATAGGACCTATATAGATAATTTTTAAATTTTTAATTTTATGGTAACCAATAAAATTTTCTTCTGTAGTCCACTGTCTTACCTAAGGTGTACTCATTAATCCTGTTACTTAGTGTCATTCAATGATAGCATGGAATAATTGACTTGGGCTATTTCTACATTATAAAAATGTGATGGTTATTAATGCCTTTCAGATAAAATGAACTTAAATCAAAGAATCAGGGATTAGTCAGCCTCTACTTTCCTGGGAATCTGTCAATTCCTGGACAGGGCCTTGTAAGGAAAGGTGTTCATTAGCATGTACGTCAAGCAGTCCACTGATGTCTGAACTATGACCATCCGTGATGAAGGGACAGACTCAAGGCCCTGGATTCCAATCAGAAAAGACACCTGAGGACTCTCAAGATGACGGCCATCCTGTTCTCTGTGAGGTCCTCATTCTGGATGAGGCTTCCTCACTCTCACTAGAGAAACACTTCCTGCGCTCACAGGAAGGAAATTGATTACTCCAAATTCGTAACATTTCTAGAGAAGAAAATGACTTCAAAGAAAAAAATGTGGTGAGATGCCCAAAAGAAACAAAGAACCCTAAAATGCAAGAGATTTTTCTAGTGAACTATAGCCTCACCCTTAGAAAGTGCTACACACAGGCAAATAAAAGAAATCAATGTACAATAAAAGATTAAGAGTGGGAAAAAAATCAATGTAAAAATCACCAAGCTAAGGAGATGGCTCAGCAGTTAGTTAAAGGTGCTTGCAAAGCCTGATGGTCCAGGTTCAATTCCCCAGTGCCCACGTAAAGCCAGATGCACAAAGTGATGGATGCATATGGAGTTTGTTTGCAGTGGCAAGAAGCCCTGTAGTGCCAATTCCTTCTCTCTCTCTCTCTCTCTCTCTCTCTCTCTCTCTCTCTCTCTCTCTCTCTCCTCTCTCTCTCTAATAAATTTAATTTTTAAAAAATTCACCATCTAGGGGGCGGGAGAGATGACTCAGTAGTTAAGGTGCTTATATGCAAAGTCTGGAGTCTCAGTTCAATTCCCCAGCACCCACGTAAAGCCAGATGCACACATGCATCTGGAATTTGTTTGCAGTGGCTGGAAACCCTGCCGTGCCAATTCTCATTCACTCTCATTCTCTCTCTATTTTTCTCTCTCTCTTTCTCCCCTTGCAAATAAATACATTTTTAAAATCACCATTTAGATCCAAGCATGGTGGCTAACACCTTTAATCCCAGAATTCAGGAGGCAGAGGTAGGAGGATCTCTGTGAGTTCAAGGCCAGCCTGAGACTGCATAGTGAATTCTAGTTCAGCCTGGGCTAGAGTGAGACCCTACCTCGAAAAACCAAAAAATAATAATAATAATAATAATAATAATAATAATAAACAGGAAAAAAAGAAATAAAAGTCACCCCTTAGGGGCTGTAGCTGCAGCTCAGAGACAGTGTGTGTTTAGCATGTGTGAGAGAGCTCTGGGTTCCATCCTCAGGACCACAAAAAAAAAACCCTGACATTTTAAAAACCCATTTCTCAATCATATATTGCACAGATATTGAAAGAAAACGCAAGCATACCAGAAAATGTCAGTTATGGACTCTCTTTGCAGCTGCAACAAAGGATTAATATTTAACAGTCACAGTGTGAGGCTCAAGTAGACAGAAAAACACCTAGCAAAAAAATAGTCAGGAGAGCCTGCTGCATCACCTAAACAATCATCCGGGCACCCAGGCAAAGAGGCGAATTCACTATTTCCACATAAATAAAAAAGACAAAGTCAGTTTGCATAGTGACACAGATTAGGGAAAGGAAACTTTTATTTTTTTAAAAATATCTTTATTATGAATAAGTATACACATTGTATGAGCAACTCTTGTGAATGTGTCCCCTTTTCCCTCCTCTCTGTCCCCTACTCACTGGGGTCCTTCCTCAGTGCCCATACTGGATCTGTCCATAGGTTAGGGGGTTATGAACTGCACCAGAGGTAGCCAGGTTTTCTTTCTTTCTTTCTTTCTTTTTCCCAGGAAGGGAAACTTTTAAATGGCATATAAATCCCGAGGTAAGTCCTTCCTCTAGACACAAATACCCTACTCACAAGGTAACAGGGTACTCTGCTCATAATGTCCCCCTGGCCCCAACACATGGCCCAGGAAGTATAATAGTGCAGGTTAATTCTCTGGTCTCTCAAGGGTTAAGTTCCTCCTTCCCAGGAAGCATCCTGCTTAGCCTGGTTCAGCAAGAGGATATCCATAATGAGGCTTGGCCTCACCGATCCCAGTAGAATTAATTTTGTGCAGTAGAACACCTAGATAAATTAGTTTTGCTTTAAATATTGAGTCCTAAAAGAGTTAAAAGAGGGAGAATATCAATCAATAATTTTTAGATTAACTACTTTGTATATGACAAAACAAAATTAACTTTGGCATTATAACCCCTTCCATTGGCATTTCTGATGAACCTGGAGTTTAAAATAAATAATTAGAGATTTAAAACCCAACCTGTATGTGTAGGCATTTCCTGATACAGAGTATTAACTCACTATCTGGTTTGAAAAACACAAATAGATTGCACCTACATTTTGCAAAATTATAAATGCAATTCCTGCATAATATAATAGTCACACGTGAGAAATAAGAATTCTGAAGATAAGACGAGTTTCTTCTATAGGGTTTTTGATGTTGAAGGTATTCATCTTAACATTTAAGTAAAAATCACTAAACTAGTAGTAAGGTTGTTAAAATTATATTTTAACTGGTTAATTCTTCCCAATGTCTAACCATCGTTCACCCTTTCTAAAATTGACTTCTGCTGAAGTATTTTTTCAGAATTAAAATCACACCCACAAGTGACAAGAAACTTAACTAAAACTCTCTTGTATTTTATGGCCTTTTCTGGTTAAATGCTGACCAAAAGGTAAATAGATTAATTTTCATGGGAGATGTAATCAGGTTTTTAGCCTGGCCAATTGCACATATAAACAATCTTTAATATTATTTGGTCATCATTTGGTAATTAAAATGGAAAGCCACAACCAAGCTGAATTTATATCCATGTGCCAGAGAGTTATTCAAGAGAGAACCAGAGAGGAAATGTCTCTTTAAGGCCTTTCAGCACAGCGTCCTGAAAACCAGCGGGTCCTGAACCCAGGCGCAGCTGAACAGCGGCACCTAGAGGTGAAAAGTAGATTTTCCGGAGATGTCTGCGAGCAACCAGAACCTGTCCTTCCAGATGTTTCTCTAGAACATACCAGAAGTCCATGGTTCAGTTCTGTACTGAAAGGTCATATTTTAAGAAACAAAAGTTAATGTGATTTTAGAAAAAGTGCTTTATTTCTGTGTTAAAATGGATGCCATGGCCTCTGCTTCAAAGCAATAAACGCACCCAGCGGATAGCGGGTAAAATGCCTGGCACCGTGCAGAGTTGGCTCCTCTGTCTCCCGGGCCAGCGCCGTGGGCAGGAAGGCCGACTTTATCCCGCGGTGGTGTCCGCGCGCCTCGGATTACCTGTGGTCTGTGCGGAACCAAACCACAACCCTGGACGCTGAGGCATTCGGATCTCTGAGAGTTCCAGGCCAGCCTGGGCTACAGCTACAGAGAGAGTTCCAGGCCAGCCTGGGCTACAGCTATAGAGAGAGTTCCAGGCCAGCCTGGGCTGCCTCAGAAAGAAAAAGAAGGAAAGAAGGGAGGGAGGGAGGGAGGAGAGAGAGAGAAGAAGAGAAAGAAAGAAAGAAAGAAAGAAAGAAAGAAAGAAAGAAAGAAAGAAAGAAAGAAAGAAAGAAAGAAAGAAAGAAAGAAAGAAAGAAAGAAAGAAAGAAAGAAAGAAAGAAAGAAAGAAAGAGAGAGAAAGAAAGAAAGAAAGAAAGAAAGAAAGAAAGAAAGAAAGAAAGAAAGAAAGAAAGAGGAGGAAAGAAGAAAGAGAGAAAGTAAGGAAAGAAGGAGAAAGGAAGGAATGAAGGAAGGAAGGAAGGAGAGAGGGAGGATATTATAGTGAGCGGGTAGCTTGAGAGTAAGGATGTTGGACAAGTACTAGACCCAGAAGAAGGAGCGGTTCTTCGAGGACCACGGCCACTTCCCAGGCCTGGCTGGATCTCTGTAGCAGCCACGGGTGTCCTGGCGGGTGACAGCTCGCAAGGGGCCCTGCCCTGGAGAGAGGAGCGAGCAGTGCAGTCTGCTCTAGCGTGCGGGGCTCTCCCCGGCTGTGGGCACCATCTAGTGCTCCACCGACCTGGGGTGTCGGGGCTCAGGGATTATAGAAAGATCTGCCAACACATGTCTTTATACCGCAGTGAGATAAGTGGGGGAATCACCTTATCTAAAAAGAAATAACCATCACAAATTTCAAGCTTGGGTTTTAAATCTTGAGCTGGAGAGATGGCTCAGAGGTTAAAGGTACTTGCTTGCAAAGCCTGACATTCCTGGTTTCATGCCCAAGGACCCACGTAAAGTCAGATACACAAAGTGGTACATATATTTTAAATCTTGCAAATCACAAAGTGTTTTGTCTTATTTATCTTTATCTTTCTTAGAAAAGGAAGGGGCTGGAGAGATGGCTCAGCCATTAAAGGTGCTTGCTTGCAAAGCCTGATGGCCTGGGTTTCATTCCCCAGTATCCACATAAAACCAGATGCACAAAGTGGCACATGCGTCTGGAGTTCGTTTGCAGTGGCAGGAGGCCCTGGCACAACCATACTCATTCTCTCTCTCTCTCTCTCTCTCTCTCTTAAATATTTTTTAAAAATTAAAAAATATAAAAAGGACCTAGTTTTGATTTTGATTTCCCAGTACTCAGTGGTGCATGAATCTGAAGTTCCTTTGCACCACCATGACCCATTCTCTCTCTCTCTCTCTCTCTCTCTCTCTCTCTCTCTCTCTCTCTCTCTCTCTCTCTCTCTCTCTCGCTTGCTCATAAATAAATAAAATATAAAAAAGGAAAATATAGAAAATTTACTTTGCCAAAATGTTCATTTTCCTGTAATCTGCCAGACTGGATATTGTATGGTGCCTTAGCAGGTTTATAGTTGAGGAAACCAACCCAAGAGCTAAATTCTCATTTTGCCTTCCATCTGATGAATGCCTGCATTTTAAAGATGCTCTTCATAAAATATTCCAGCTATGTCTCTCTTCCTCCCTCCAACAATGCAATTTGTATCTCTCCCCAAGGAGTTCTTACTTCTTTCCCCTCTATTCTTTGCACATGTCTCTCTTTCTGGAAGGAAGAACTTCCCTTTTTTGTCTTGGCAAAGTTGTGTAAGATCTACTTTAAAATCCAACTCCTAGAAAGCTGTGCCTCTGATGACCTGCAGTCACTTCCCAAGTTCTTGTATTTAAGTTGCGCTTTGTTCGGATTTCCTGGTTGTCTTGTCTCCACGGGGAGTACTTTTATTAATCCACAGCCTAAGAAAAGAAGCTTACTAAAGGTTCAGTAAGTAGCTGTGGCCTGAGTAGATGGCTGCGTCTGTCAAGGCCTGCTGATAAATACTCCAGTCATCCTGCACTTTTATAAACACTATTTTTACTTGTTTATTTGTAAACAGAGAGATAGATAGAGACGGGGGAAATGGGGACACCAGGGCTCCTAACCACTACAAACAAGCTCCAGATGCATGTGCCACCTTGTACATCTGGCTTTAAGTGGGTACCGGGGTATCGAACCCAGGCCCCTGGGCTTTGCAAGCAAGCACCTTAAACACTGAGTCTTCTTTCCAGCCCTGTACTTTTTGTGTTGTTGAAGCTGGGTCTCCCTCTAGCCCAAGCTGACCTAGAACTCACTCTGTAGGCCAGGCTGACAGCCTCAAAATCACAATCCTCCTACTTCAGCCTCTCAAGTGCTGAAATTTTGGCATAAACCATCAAGCCATCAAGCCTATCCTTTGGATGAGCTAACAATGCCAACAATCAGCAGCATTCGCTATCAAAGGAGTACTTTGTTCAGCACTTCCCAGGGCCCCACGACAGCCCTATGAAATAGCACTACCCTGACTTCAGAGTTGAAGAGAGCTAAGTATGTGAGAATGTGAGGTTAAGATATGAGAAGAGGGATGGATAGGCCTTTCTGACTCCAGAGTTGATGTGCTTGGCTCTAGCCCAGGCTGACCTGGAATTCACTATGTAGTCTCCAGCTGGCCTTGAACTCACAGCCATCCTCCTGCCTCTGCCTCCCGAGTGCTGGGATTAAAGGCAGCACCACGCCCAGCCTTATATTCTTTGATTAAGTGAATGACACACTTTAATCTAATTATCGGTTGTACCAAATGTCAGAAAATGAGTTATAGCTTTAGATAGTTGCTAAAATTATTTGAGTTCATTAATATTTTTACCATGTTTGTTCTTCAAAGAGTGAGGTTACTACAATCAAAAGACTTGCAGAGAGGAAGGAAAAGAAATTACTCTACTGATCAAAGGACTGAAGGAGGAGGCTGCACAGAGCAGGGGACAAGCGGGCAAATGGGAGCTCGGGTTCCTTTGAACTGAGAAGTGCTCCTCATGCTCCTCACCAGCTGGCTCACAGGAACCACCTGCGGGCTCCCAATCAAGGCCTGGAAAGGGCTCCCAGCCCCCCCCCCTTGAATATTTGAAGATTTTTAAATTGCATTCTTAGAATGTTTGAATAGAAAAAAAGATTTTTTCAAAAAGGAAGAGAGACAATATTGATCATAATTGCTCAACACTGGAAAGACCCTAAAGGTCTCTGAGCAATAAAAGGGATCAGTAACGTAGCATTCATACAATGAAATATTATTCGGTGCTGAAAATTCATGCACGGTGCTGGGGATATGACTGGATGGGCATGCACAGAGCTCTGAGTGCTCTGAAAGCATTAACACAAAGTGAAATGTTTGGATGAGCTAATGATGCCAACAATCAGCAGCATTTGTTCTAAGATCTGTTCACTAAAAGTATTAGTGAACATATCTTAGAGCATAAACTCTGTTGCTTAAGAATGCATAACACCTGTATGGTGGAGCAAGTTTTTAATCCCAGCACCTAGGAGGCTAGGATTGCCTGAGACTACATAGTGAATTCCAGGTCAGCCTGGGCTGGAGCAAAACCTACCTCAAAGGAAAAAAAATACATAAATCAGATGGGAAAACCAAAGAGAAATCGATGAAAACTATGCCACAAAAGTTTGTTAGTGGTAGCCCTGAGGGGAGGGACAACGAGGCAGAGCCAGAGACAGAAGCCATATCTGAAGGACGCTCAATGCTTCCTCTGTAATCTTATGTCTCATGTTATATTTCACAATAAAAAATGCAAAATAAGCACATCCAATGATGGTTTTAAAAATGCAACAGGGGATGGGAGAGGGGCTGAAGAAATGGCTTAGGGGTTAAAGGTGCTTGCTTGCAAAGCCTGCAAACCCGAGTTTTATTCCCCAGAACCCATGTAAAGCCAGATGATCTGGAGTTTGTCTGCAGTGGCAAAAGACTTGGGCATGTCCATTTTCATTCTCTCTCTATCTGTCTTCCTCTTTACAAATAAATATATGAGAATATCTTGACATGCATCATGAAGAATGTAATCACTTATGTTTTGGGTAAGAGCAAGTTCACTAGCTCTGTGATTGCAAGAAGACACGGGAGAGAGGAGAGAAGAGCAAGCAACGGTGAGCTCTGGAGTCAGGCTTAGATTTGAATTAAAGCCCAGCTGCATTAATAATAATAATAACACTGTGTGTAAGCCTCTCAAGTCCTCCAGCCCTCGGCTGTAAAATGAAGAAGCACAGAGTAGGCACTTCACCAGAGGTTCACGATGACGGAAACGGAAAAGCAGAGAAGATACAGACTCCACTGGCCGTATTTCCTTCCCATAACTGCAGGTCTCTCCGCAGACCCACTGGCTTTCTTGTAAGTCACCCACCGGGGACTTCTCTAGCAAGAGTCCCTGGGGACCTTCCGGTGACTAAGCCCAAGGAACACCTTTTCTCTACTGCTTGTCACTGTTGACTGTTGCTTTCTCCTTCAAACTTCCCTTGTCTCTGATACCCCAAGTTGTCCCCTTGTCACCACTGCCCTGTCCAGTCTCCTCCCTGGTCCTCCCCAGGATGGGGTTTCAGTGACTTTTTCCTCTCACAGCAGCCACAGAGATCTACTCCCGGGGACTTTGCTGGACCTTGCCAACCTTCTCTCCCCACCAGTCAACCAATCTAGAAAGGGCTGGAGGGAAGAAGGCTTCTTTCAAGTTTTAAATTTTCTAAGGGAGGCAGGCAATCTGGTGAAGGGGCAGTTTGGGGGGATGGGATTTTCCAGGCAGAGGGTAACAAGGCAAGAAAAGTGGTTAGTGTAGCCGCAGGCCAGTGTAAACAGACCAGAACCAGAAGGCCTAGCATGAATAAGTGTGCTCTATTATTATTAATGCGCAATTATGACACTTGCTTTGGGTAACAATTTGCTAATTATTCATTCCAGTGCTCTGTTCTTGTCAAAACTAAGTATCACCTTGGTTTTAAGAACAAGGACTAAGGCTGGAGAGATTGCTCAGTGGTTAAGGTGCTTGTCTGCAAATCCTAATGACCTGGGTTCCATTCCCCAGTACTCACGTAAAGCCAGATGCACAAAGAGGCACATGCATCTGGAGTTCATTTGCAGCGTCTGGAGGCCCTGGTATGTCCATTCTTTCTCTCTATCTATCTATCTGTCTCTCTTCTATTTCTCTCTGATTGCATATAAATAAAAATATTTTTTAAAAAGAATAAGGCCTGAATAACTAATGCTCTAACCCAAAGAGGAGGTGGGGTCTCACTCTATTTCAGGCTGACCTGGAACTCACTCTGTCGTCCCATGCTGGCCTCAGACTCACAGGAATCCTCCTATGCCAGTCTCCTGAGTGCTGGGACTAAAGGTGAGCACCCCCACATGTGGCTACATCTTTTATTTAGTGGATGTCAATTATATATGCTCATGTTTTAAGTATATAATGTGAAAAATCTATCATCACAAAAACTCAACTTTTGTTATTCTTATTTCTGAGCACTTTCCATTTAAATCTTGTTAAGTTTAACATAGTAGGCTTGAAGAATGCAATGAAGACAGGAACATAGAAATGAAAGGAAATAGAATAGACTGGATAAAATGTCACAGGGCGTTTGATATGGTCTTTGTTGATATAAGGACAAGATCTTTGGAAGTTATTTCCTGGCCTCTAATTTATATTATAAATATAGCATTCATTTTCATTGTGAAAAGTCATGAGATCCTTCACTAGACTAAAAGTTTATCTATGAAACACAGTTTCTCTTTCATTTGCTGTGTTCCCAAAAGAAACACAAGCTTCAGCCATTTCATTCAAAAAAGAATATCATGACAATGGTTTATTACGACAAGTATTTTCCACACTTTATTCTTCATGCCCAGAATGACACTGGTAAGATAAGACATTTTGAAAGTCAACAGCATTTATTTTGATGTTTAAACTATCATGCTTTGAAAAAAAAAGTCATTTCCTTAAACAGGAAATGTATTACTGATGACACACAAAAGTCATACTAAAGAGTACAGTGTTCCCCCTTTAAAAGAAAAAACAATATCCTATCCTCAGAAGGCAGTAGTAATTCTTTAGTATAACTGTTTAAAAAAAAATAATTCCAAGACCTGGCTCTGTGGCTTAGCTGGTAAAAGCACCTGTCTAGTAAACAAACAAACAAAAAATTCAAGACAGTAAAGTCAATGCACCTATTTGTTTCACATTCAACCATGCTTTGTTGAGATCCGAACATTTGGAAAAATAATGTATTTCACTCGGGATTTAGGTTGAGAATATCTGAAACTTAAAACTGCATCAATATAAACCTATGTCACATCAAATAAGTTCTATTTGATTAATTCATAATTTATTTATTTTTATACCAGCATCTGATAACTATATTTTTGCAATCCATTTTGTTAAAATATATATATAGCCAGGAAGTGTGATAAAATATTAGACTCATTAAAATAATACATTTTGACAGAATCCTAAAGTTTTTAAATTTACTTATAAATACATAAATACAACATAGAAATAATTTTGCTAGTATTTAATTCTTATTTTACTTGCAGTGACTTTGGATTCAACAGTAAGAGAACAGGAGTGCCCCAAGCCATTGCAGGGGGCATTACCATCCACAGGTTACTAACAGTGGTATATTTCTATTTCCTATTAACTAAACTATGCAACCCTATTTCCTGCCTCAGTTCCCTAACTCATTTCACCAACAGGCCTGATTTTCACATTTTTACCTAAATAAAATATCCTCACTTGATGATAATGCAAACCCTTACCTGGCAGTTGGTCTGATGGCTGAGGTGTATGTGTTTAAGTTCCTTTGGGTTCTGCTCAGCTACTGGAGGTGTTAACGGCATTGTTAAATCTATCCAGCCATCCATCATCAATTGGACTTTTCCTGTCCACTTCATGAGACTTAACAAAACATATCAAAATGAGGGCTGAGGATGCAGCTCATTTGGTAGAGCACTTGTATAGTATCCAAGAACAAGGCCCTGGGGCTGGAGAGATGGCTCAGCAGTTAAGGTGCTTGCCCGCAATGCCTAATAAACCAGGTTCAATTCCCCAATACCACATAAAGCCAAATGCACAAGGTGACAAGTGTATCTGGAGTTCTTTTGCAGTAGCAAGAAGCCCTGACATGCCTCATGCTTGTTCTCTCTCTCTCTCTCTCTCTCTCTCTCTCTCTCTCTCTCTCTCTCTCTCTGAGGTAGGGTCTCGCTCTAGCCCAGGCTTACCTGGAATTTACTATGTAGTCTCAGGTTGGCCTCAAACTCATGGCAATCTCTCTACCTCTGCCTCCAGAGTGCTGGGATTAAAGGGGTGCAGCATCACACCCAACTTCTCTCTCCCTCTCTCTCTCTCTCTCTCTTAAATATAATTAATATAATATAATATAATGAACAAGGCCCTGTGTTCCAACTCCAGAAGCATATAAACTGGGCATGGTGGCACACACCTATAATCTGAGCACTTGGGAGGTGAAGGCAGGACTATCTATCAGGAGTTCAAAGTCATTCTCAGCTACACAGACTTTGTTTCCAGCATGGGCTACATAATCCCTCATCTCAAAAATCATTTAAATGAATGACGAGTTTAGATCACCTCTTCTATACTGTGTTTCTGAAACAGTCAGCAAGCAGATTTTCTGAAGCAAATGGACGCGTGTGGATTGATTCAATTCATTAAGTCACTAGCACGTTTATAGTGCAGCTTATAGGAATGGAAACCCTTCTTCTCCAGGATCTCCTGAACATGGCTCCTTATTGGCTAAAACTAACTCCCAAACCTGGGGCTCTCAAGCCTTTAAGTTTGTTGCTTTGTTTTTTGAATTGGCAGTTTGAATTGGAGCCAGGAAATAGATTTGACTCTTGAAGATACCGTGTTACTAAAGCTGGTTGGTTTCAGGAGCGATTTAGAATTGATTACAGACTTGTTTTTATGATCAGAAGATCAGTATGAGCTTGATAGCAGACAGTGCCAAAATGGGATTTTAATTTTTTTTTATAAAACTGGAGATCGAGTAAATATGTTAACATGAACAGGCACATCCTTGCTACGTGAATTATCTGAAATATAATTTTTTTCAAAAAGCTGAACAAAAGGAAACACGGAACCATCAAAGCCTCACTTCTAGTAACCGTATTCATTTGGGGGAAGATGGAAGAAATTACTCCATTAAGGAGACTGAGAAAAGTCTGAAAAGAGGCCCAGAGTGCATAGTGAATGTAAGGAAGATTTTCACCCAGGCTTTCACTGTTTCTTGAACTTCTGTGGACACAGGTGCTTGTCACTTTATCTGACATGATTTCAGGGGACATAAGGAATTTAGAAGTTTCTCATCCCTTCAGAATGAGACCAAAAAAAATCTGTCCCTAAATATTTCCATAATAACATGTGGGTTCCACCATTGTGTTAAAGTAAACCAAAGAGCAAGGGCAAGTGTGTATGTCCTAAGGGGACAGAGGTCGTAACGGTCTCAATTCTACTCCAGCATGAAGGCTCATCAGCACAGAAATATAAAATAAAGGGAGATTTTTCAAATGTCATTTGTTGCTCTTTTTGCTATAAAATCTCTTTCTAGTCCATAAATGCAAGAACTCAAAGAAATTACTGAAAAGCACAGAAAGAATAATGTTTGGCTAAAATATACTTGTTCTTCTGGAATAGCAAAGCCAAAGGCACATTTCTGATTTATAATAATTTTTTGGCTGCCCGGCTACAGTCTAATGAAAGAAGAACACAGAATAAATGTTCTATTCTAATGCATGGATTTGGTTGCTGAATAATGGAGTACATTCCTGACCATAAAAATTTTGTGACCCAAAATTCAGTGGGTGGCAATATGTCCTTGTCTTTATACAGTCCTATAAATCCTAATTTTAACCTTATTTCATTGAGCAGTTGGGGTGGGAGTGGTGGATAGAGAGACAAAAATAATTCTAGCAAATAGATTTTCACTAGGCCTATTATTGGGATTGAATATTAATACACCAAAGAAGGACAAATAACAGATGCTGGCGATGGAACTCTAATCTTCATGAAAACTCTTACATAAATAAAGTTTCCCCCCAAGGAGTCTATAGGCCTGGATTAATTTGCACAGTTTGTAACCTAAAGTCTACTCCACGAGGCATTTTGGAGTAAGTCACATGGAGAGCTGTGTATTATACCCAGATTCCCTTTTCAAGAGAGAAATAACATACAGTAGAATGGTTTCACTGCATCACTTCAAAGCAAGGCAATAGAGGTATGTCAAATTCAGCAAGGAAAATTGTTTGGTTGTATCTTTTGTTAACAATTTGGAGGCATCCGTTGTATGACTTCCGTAATGCTGCAGAGCTAGTTTTATTAAGGCAAATTTATAGCAATGTTAGAAATTAATACCACTCTTATTTCCTGCACTGCCTGACTTTATTGAATGCCATGGGGCATATTAATCAGTAAAGCCAAGTAGTGCATGAAATAAAAGTATAAATTAACCTGTAACATGAATGTAAAAAGGGCTTAATAAAATAGAAATAAATAACACTTTAATGATAATCAACCTGCCCTGTCTGAGCCAAGCAAAAATTGTGATAATGCCAAACATAGGGTCTGAAGAGCTCTATCTGGTTCAACAAGCCGGATGGAAGCATGAGTTGACCTGGAAGTCACAGGCGACAATGATGGTCACTCGAACCAGAAATGAGCCTGTGGTGGGATGGGTTCACAGATCAACTCACCTGCTGCACTCAAGCTTTGGAGCACTGCAGAGCTAGGGTCTCACTTTTTTTTTTTTTCAGTTTTTTGAGGTACGGTCTTACTCTAGTCTAGGCTGACCTGCCATTCATTCTGTAGTCCCAGGGTGGCCTCGAACTCAAGGTGATCCTCCTGCCTCTGTTTGAATTAAGGTGTGTACCACCATGCCAGGCCTTGGGTACTTACTTTTTATCAAGTGGTTATGTATTCCTATATTTCACAAGGTCTCACATTATAGCTTAGACTGGTCTGGAACTGACTTTGTAACCCAACCTGGCCTCAAACTCCTGGAAATCCTCCTACCTCTACCTCCCCACAGCCAATGCCACCATGCCTGGTTTGACACATGGCTTTCAGGAAAATGACTGTCTCTGCAAGATGTGTTAGTATATGCCTACAATCTCAGGACTCAGCAGGCTGAGGAAAGAGGATCATGAACTTGAGGCAGGCTGTCTCCAAATCAGAAAGAGCCAGGTGTGGTTGTACACACCTTTAATCCCAGCACTTAGGGGGCACAGGTAGGACCCTCATGTGTTTGATGGCAGCCTGGGGCTAGAGACTGAGTTCTAGGTCAGCCTGGACTTCAGCGAGATCCCATTTCAAATTAAAAAAAAATAGAAAAAAGTGATGCTTAGTGGCTTCCTCCTCACCCTCCACATGTTCTGCTACTTTGAAAAATAAGGTATATGGCTTTGGGGTTTATTAATATAAACTATGTTCTTACAGTATTTTTAATGCTTGCTACTAACTTTTTAATATCTTCTACATAATTAGAACTCTCTTATTTATGATTTTGGGTGGGGGTTGCTTGCTTTGTTTGTTTTTTCTTTGGGATTTTCAAGGTAGGGTCTCGCTCTAGGCCAGGCTGACCTGGAATTCACTGTGGAGTCTCGGGCTGACCTTGAACTCACAGCGAACCTCTTATGATTTGTTTTTTGTTTTTTTTAACTTGCTATTGACAACCTCCATACGTTTAGACAACACACCATGATCATAACCCCCCTCCCTCCTACCCCATCCACTCCCTTCTTATTTCCAACTTGTTTTGCTTTTTCTTGCTGATGTCTTTTATGTGTGTGCATATATGCATGTGTGTGCTCGTTCATGAGAACATGGATGTGTAGGCCCGAGGATAACTTCAGGCAACCTCAGGTGTTGTCTCTCAGGAATGTTGTACACCTGTTTTTTTTAAAAAAAAAAAAAAAAAAAAAAAGACAGGTTCTCTCACTGCATTGGCCTGAAACTCACCACGTAGGCTTGAATGGCTGGCCAGTGACCTCAGAGATCCTTCTACCTCTCCTCCCCAGAGCTGAGGTTTCAGACACAGGCATGCCTCACCACATGTCATTCTCATGCTTGGAAGACAACTAGCTCTCTCCCCAGCCCTGTTTTTGTTTTTGAGACAGGCCCTCACCTCTCCCTGTCTCAGTCTTCCCAATGCTAGAAGTGCAGATGTGTGCTGCCAAGCCTATCACGTATGTACGTATGTATGCATTTGGCTGTGCTGTGGATCAAATCCAGACAGGGCCTTGTACACAGAGGTAAATACTCTACTACTGAACTGTACCTCTAGGCCCTTCCCCAGCCCTCATTTTTCATGTTACTGTATGTCATCTCTTTCTGAGATGAGTAAAATACATTATTAATATACCATGCCTATAAATTATAAATCGATTTAGAAAAATGCAGGCATTGCTGACCAATACTTATACAACTGGAGGCCACTCAAATTTCCCTCCTTTCTATCAGTATGTAACTGAATAAACTGTGGTGCCATAGTACAGAACACCTACAAAATCAAAAAACAAGTAAGCCAGAATCTCAACTCCTCACAGAAACACAGAACGACCATAGCCTGGAGTCTCGTCTCTGAATCTGTGTCACACATGCAATCGAAAGGAGATGGCTGGGAGGAATCGATCACTTCTTTATGTTAAGTACCTGTTAACTTTAGCAGATCGATGGAAGAATAAAACAAATAATGTGTGAGTATTTAGAGTAATAAAATATGCTCTCCAAACGTCAGATGCTATTATTAGTAGTCATGGGAAAAAAAATCACACACATCTCTCCTTGGACTAGTTCTAGATTTGAGGATTGGCTATATTAATCAAGGGAGAAAATTATTTTGAAACGCCCTATTCTAAAATTATAAGAATGATTTGTGAGACTGTTGGAAGACACCAAGTCCAGGCCAGCCTGAGACTACATAGTGAATTCCAGGTCAGCCTGGGCTAGAGTGAGACCCTACCTCAAAAAACAGAAAAGGAAGGAAGGAAGGAAGGAACTAAGAAACGAAGAAGAAAGAAAAGGAAAGGAGGGAGGGAGGGAGGGAGAATATTCTTACATTTTATCTATTTTGCTTTGTCTGAAACAAGGTCTCAATATGTAGTCCTGGCTAGCCTGGAACTCACTATGTAGACCAGGCTGGCCTCAGACTTGTGGGCAATGCTCCTGGCTCAACCTCCCCAGTGCTTGGGATCACTGGTGTTGCTACCATCCCCAGCATTATTCTTAAATTTTTTATTGTATGTTTAGTACTAATATTCAACATCCTTGTCAATGTAACACTGATGCTTAGTTTTGTTATTTCTTATGAAATCCAAAAATCATTCAATAGAAATTGTTTATGTTTTAATAACACTGAGGGCAATTTAGAGAGTAGTACCCCAGCGTTCCTTCCCCTCCAATGGATCCAGGTAAAGTGTGTATCTGTGGCCAATACAGCGGTTTACAAAGCAAAAAGTAATCCAGGTACCCTGACCAATTTACCCAGTGAAAACCTACTGACCAACCAACCTCAACGGGATCAAAAAAATAAAGTTCAAGGATACTGAGCGTCTGCATTTTATTAAGTTTAAAACTAAAAAGTGAGTCTGTTTTTACAGTCTCTCTGTTCACTGACAGATTTCCTTAATGTTCTGGTTTAACATGGTAAGTAACCACATATGAGGGAGAATACACAGCACTTGACTGTGAAAGGGAATGGAAATAATTGGGGGGGATAGGAGGGGGGACTCATACAGTAAACTAAACTAATAATGAATCGACACCATAAAACCCTAGCTTTAATACAATAAGCTCCTGAGGAAGCTGAGGGCACTACCAGGTAAGAGGGGCCATTAACAGAATGGGAGGAAGCCTAACCTCAAGAATAATTGCTCAGCCCTGCATCTCCCTGTCCCAGTTACTGGTTCCTTCCCACACTGAGCTGTTGATCAAAGAGACCCACGAGGTCCCCAAAACATGACAGATTTCTGTCAAAGCTCTTGAATACCTGCCCCAGGTCTAAGGTAAGACCCTATTACTGAAGAAATCACAGAGTGTCATCAGACAACACCAAGAGATCCTGCTAGATCCAGAATGGTAACCAGCTCCCAGATGGTAGCATGTGTAGCACTGGAAGGTGTTGCATGAGCTGCCTGGGGAAATTGGTCAATGATATTTGGAGAAAGCAGAGACCACTGATATGCAATATAGACAGTTGTCACGAGAATGCTGAACACATGGTTGTATGGAAGAGACCAGCAAGTCAAGAAATGCTCATCTGTGCAATAGTAGCACTAAATCAAGGAGGGTAATCAATGCCTTACTGATTGGCTAAGAGATCTGCTTAGTGACAAGAAATCCTTAACTGAAACTGGGATCCCTGGCAAAACCCTATGGGGACCAAGATCCTCGGACTCCTAAGGGAAATTCCCAGTACCAGAGAGCTACAGAGAGGCTACACCCATTAAGAGCTAGCCAAAATAACAATGTTGTCTCATTTAATCTATACTGATCTCACTCTCCGATGGAGATTCTGTTTGTATTTTTCAGAAGGCAGTGAGAGAGCTGGGGAAACTCAATTACACCAAGACATTGGATGATGGCTGATATCCTGGCAGGAGACAAACCACCCCTAGTCTTCACACAGAGCCCAAATGAAACCTACGAGAAAGTGAGGAGACAAACAGGAGACCAATCACCACAGCAAGTCTGATGACCCATGAAAGGTCAATGGAGACAGACACCAACGATACCCAACACAACCCAGGGCAAAGATCCAGAGATACTTAAGATCTCAACAACAAAGCAGACTCAAAACTCACCCACTATGATTCAGAACTGAGCGGAAGAGGGGGAAGAAAGATTGTAAGAGCCATGGTGGAGGAGAACATCCAGAGACATTGCCCCCCTCAGCAACAACATATAAAGGGGGAGGTGGAACTGGGCTGACTTCTAGGCTATCCATAGCCCCCTATCCCATGGACTGATCCAGTTTGCCCACGGAGGAGGATACACAGCTGATTGGGGACAAGGAAGAGGGAAATTGGGGAATTAGGGACACCAACACATTATTTGCTCATTCAGTGTATCTAATAATGGATAATAAAGATATATTTTATTTTTTAAAAAGACCGTAAGAGCCATGGTGGGGGAGAATATCCAGAGACATTGCTCCCCTCAGCAACAATACACAAAGGGGGAAGAAGAAAAAAAGAGAGAAAGAAAAACTGGCTACCTCTGCTGCAGCTCATACCCACTACCCTATGGACAGATCCAGGATGTGTACCGAGGCAGCTCCCCAGTGGGTAGGGGACAGAGAGGAGGGACACGGGGACACTCACAAGATTTGTTCATACAATGTATACACTTATTCATAATAAAGATATAAAACCGGGCTGAGTACTAGGATATCCAGGATCCCTTGCCACAAGGACTAATACAGACAGCCCACGGAGGAGGATATCCAACTGATCAGGGATGGGGAGGGAGGGAATTGGGGAATTTGGGATACCAACGCATTGTTTGCCCACTAAATAATGTAACTCATTATGGACAATAAATATATTTTTAAAAAATAGTGGGTCTGGCTCCTGTCAGAATACAGTGATTGCTGGAGGATCTTTCCTCAACACCACTATCTCAAAAATGCATTAGATGATACATCCTAAATTTTATTAAGGAAAAACAAAACAGGATGTAGCTAGAAGCGCCAGAAAACAGACGCAGAGACAGCACGGGGTTGTTAGGGGATCTCCACAACAAAATTTAGAAAAGAATTTGTGTCTGGATAAGTTCTTGCCTGACAACCTCTGATTTTTCTCAGCAGTCTCCTGGTAACGTCCTATAATTCGAGACTGC